>PITB01026167.1:0-21878 GCA_004024585.1 Paradoxurus hermaphroditus
GTCTTTTCTGTGTGCTCTGGGGGAAGATGACTCGACATAAAAATAAATCATTAAAATTTTTACTTTTTGTTATATGTGTGTAGTTGGATTTGAGATTTTAAAAAATCTTTATGTTAGGTGTATTTTCTAAATATTTCTTTGAAAAACATGAGTATTTTAATGTACATCCTCTGTGTATATGTGTGTATATGTGTGTGTAAACAAGAATGTGAATGATAAATAGATTCTATTTTGGAAACTCGTTCAGTAGAACAGGACAAAAATGGCAAGAGTTCCCAGATTTTTAATGTACAATGATGTCACCCCAATCCAGGTGAGATATGAAGTGTAGTCAAAAGTGAGCTAATAGAATAACAAAGGATGATTTAGCAACCATTTAAATAGGTGTGTGGGGACCAGAAGTAGACAGAGTAAGACATTTGTGATTTCAGGAGGAGAAAACGTGTCCACAATTGTGGAGGGTGAGAAGAGTGCTGTAATGATATTGATCAGATTAAAATTCTCCCGGCGAGTTGCTGGTATAGAGTTGAGACAAACAACGAAACTAAAGACAGGGGAAAACTAATCTGTTCTAGACAGATCATCCACCATGTGCAAAAGCACAGGGATTAGAAACGTAAATTAGGATAGATAGGAAACAAACGATGAGAAATTTGCTTTTTTCTTACACTTTTGAGTCTTCTATAAAGATTAAGTAAGACTTCTCCAGGAAATGATCCATCTTTTATATCAATCTATATAATTGACTCTGGATAGAGTAACTATGATAGTTGAATTAGAGTATGTGACAATGCATTTTTTTTTTTATGTTTAAGTTGTATCTGCTCTACTCCCAAAGTGTATGATTATTTAGAATCATGGTCATACTCCAAATGTAAGAAGTTAAATGTTTATAACTGACAATTGTGATGTATTTAATCAGCTGTCTTCTAAAACAGCAGACTAAGTAGAGGGAAGCCCTTTTCAAACTCATTAAAAGAAAAGCATAATTATAGTAACTTTTATTTAGAATATAAAGGCTAATTCCAAAGACCCAAAAGTGCCTGTTGGAATTTATCTTGAAATGTCAGACAATCTGTTATGAAACAATATGGTTGCCTGCGTGAAGAAATATGTTCATGCCAAACCAGTTAGTAGGAAGATCATTAACAAACAGTATAAACAGAGAAGGAAAAAGATGGATCCCCTAAGGAGATGAAGTATTTATGTATCTTGGCTCAGAAATTCACTTGTGTTCAGCCCAACAGGTAGTCCCATACAAAGATACCATCTGCCCAATGAAGTAACACAAATTTTAGGTTTCAAATAATATAGACTACAACAATCCAAATTCATGTGAATGTATAACATCTTCCCTTATTAACTCTAAAGAGAATTTTTTTTTCTTGGGGCAATTAGTTATGATGAATGTAGTCTCACCCAGAATGAGTAGGCTACATAGCATATTAGAACATGTGAATGTGAGGGAAATTACTCAACAGGAGATTGATTAAACATTCCCATCTTCCTACCCTAACTCCAGTCCAATTAGACTATAGTACTGAGGATTAATTATAGTTCTTGGCACAGTATCATCATAAGCACCCACATGGACCCTCTCTTGATGATTATTTGATTTTCTTCCTATATAATTCCCTCCGTCATCCCTCATCCTGCTGACAACCATTCAGGTAGACTTCATTTGTTCGTATAAAATCTGTTTGGTGTTGCAAGTTTTATTAACACACATTAAAGTCATTTATAACATATCTCATATTTCTTTTTTGTTTTTTTTGTTGTTGAGATTTATATATTTTTTTGTTTAATCCATGTGACTAAACTTTTGTCTAACCATTAACTTCGCTAATACTGTGATATCCATCCTCTATATTTTGCCTAGTGTCATTTTCAGAGATAGATACCTAGATTCCTGTCATATTCTAAATTTTTACCACAAACATTCCTGCAAGGAACATTCTTGTGCTTAGCCATTAGTAGATCTATGTGAGAGAGAGAAAAAAATTGTATTTATATGATGGAATTGCATGTTCATAGGATATTAAATTATTTTTTTTAGTTGACTCTTGCCATATTGGTTGCTGAAATGACTGCAACTACTGATATTCTTGAAAGGTAAAAGAATATCAACATTCCCACAAATAACATTATCCAGAGTCCTGATTTTTTTTCAAATAGGTGGAAAAAGTGTAAAGTATGTGCTTTCTCCTTTTCCACTGATTATCTTCTTCCCGATTACTAATAACTCTGATTGTTCTTTCATATACCAATTAACCTTGTGGTTTTACTCTTTAGTCAATTACCAAATTGAAAGGTTACACATTATATTAAGAATGTCTTGGGGAGTGACTGGGTGGCTAAGTCAGTTAAATGTCTCCCCTTGGCTCAGGTCATGAGCTCATGGTTTGTGTGTTCAAGCCCCACATTGAACTTTGTGCTGACAGCTCAGAGCCTGGAGCCTGCTTCAGATTCTGTGTCTTCCTCTCTCTGTACCCCTGCCTCAAAAATAAATAAACATTAAAAAAATAAAGAAAAGGGATGTCTGGGTAATACGAAGCATTAAAAATAATTCTAAGGGAAAGTGTAAGGAAAGTGAACATCATTATTTAAAACAATGCAGAGCCAGAGGATCCATTGCTTAGTAATTGAATCACCCTTCCGTGAGTTGGGAACCCTGTTCTGTGCCTTACCAGTTATATTATCTTTGCACATTGTGATATTGTTTTTCTCATTTGAAAAGTAGGCATCGTATTAGTACCCATTTCACTGAGTTCTTGCGAGATTAAGTTAAATAATACAGAGAAGAGACAAAAAAAAGCCTAGTCCTTGCAAATATTCGATAAACGAATGTTTTAAGAGCAATTTCCTCTCAATTTTCCATTAATAATTCTATATTTGTTTAATTTTGCACAGTTTTACTTACCAGATGTTATTATGTAAATTAAATATTAATGAAGGGAAATAAATTCCATTCAAATGAACTCCAGATATTCATATCAGACCCCTTTGGCCATTTTGCTATGTACATATTCTGTCTTTCATGGCTCAGATGAACAAAACTCGCATCAAGACATGAACGGAGAAACCAAAAACCTGTTTTCTCAGCATCCTCCCCACATTTGTGAGATGTTATGATTAGATGCTTTAAAAGGTTACCAGAACAACAAATGCTATCTTAAAAGTTAACTAAATAATGTGCTCCAGAAAGGCTACCATTACCAGCCAATTGTAAATTCATGTATCTCACCCCCCCACCCATGCTTCATTTATCTTCAGCCATTTTTTAATATATAAGCAAAGTGTTAGTTCCAAATGTTAATAGTGCTTTTGTTCCTAATTAGATGAAATTTGCTACTTAGAGCTATGAATTTAGTTCAAATATGTCATGTATTATGGTACTCATAAGTGAAATGTGTTCAGGGAAAACAATATAGAATTATGGACAATCCTACAAAAATCTGTTTACATAATTATATGAGAAGCTATGGGAATTTTAAAAAATACTGTACTTTTAATCAGGGTGAAGGCATGGACCCTACTTCAAAAAAAAAAAAAGTGGGGCAACTGGGTGGCTCAGTTGGTTGGGTAACCAATCTGATTTCAGTTCAGGTTATGATTTCATGGTTGTAGGATTGAGCCATGTGTCTGGGCTCTGCTCTGAGCATGGAGACTGCTTGGGATTCTCTCTCCTTCCTCTCTCTCTGCCCCTCCTCTGCTCATGATCTCATGCTCTAAATAAATAAATAAATAAATAAATAAATAAATAAATAAATACTAAAACCAAGGAACATTTTAAGGCCAAGATCTTAAGCAAAAGTGAAATTTAATCTGTTGTCTCAATAACAAGATTTTGGAGGTTTTTTTCTTTTTTTTCCAGTAGAAGTGCAATCTGTTAAACATTTAGCATCGCTTCTAATTAATTACATGTCGATTACTATTATGAAAATTGAAATACTTAACTCTTAAAAAAATGTTAAGGAAACTAGAAATAGACTTCATGAAATTATGTAACTTAAAGTCCTGTGACTGGCCAAAACCCATGATTTAATTGACTAGGAATGATCCTACTGACCAAACAGATACCTGGCTGGTTTCAGTATTTTACCATGTTGGTATTAGTTTAAAAAGTTGAGTAGCATTGGTTGGAATTATAATCTTGCAGTTTAAGTTGTATTTTGTTGCTCTGGAATACAAAGGATATATAGAGGTTGTAATGTTTCTTTGTTGTTAGATTTTTTTTTCTTTTGTTTTGTCTTGTTTATCGGTCTGTTACTTCTGTACCTACTACCCCCTATTAATCACAGTTTCCCATGTCCTGTAAGTTTTCTTATTCATATTATTCCTCGTGTCCACTTAGATTTAGTGTTATGCAGATAAATTAACATATTGATTTATGAATAGGTAGAGAAAAATACAATCCAGCAAGATAAATATTTGAATTAGATAATAAATGGAATTAACAAATGAAAGTAGGAAAGTATAGGTGAATGTACTAGAAAAAAATAAGGGCACAAGACAACATAACATAACATTGTGGGTAGAAGCACAAATTTGGAGTTGGACTAAATTATGTTTGAATTCCTGCTTGCAAATGTACCTGACTTTGAATAGGTTACTACAACTCTCTAAGCTTCAGTAGTCTCAAATATACATTAATATATTAGTACTTGCCTTACAGATACGGTGTAAAAAACAAATTATATAATGCCAAAAAGCATTTACACATTTATCTATAGTATAGAAAATATTCAATAAATGCCAAATATACTCACAATGGTAGTAACTGATACATATCATTATGGTTTTGGATTTAAATTTTATTGTGACAAACACTTTAAAATAATTATTTTTATTTTCACCAAATTAAATACAACCATAGCTTTGATGTAGCACAACTCTGCTTAAGAAAACAATATTCTCTTAATTCGGTCTCACAAAAAGAGCCAGCGACAAGTGTTAGAGGACTTGTTATAATAACTCCCCTTGCTGATGACTGATGGCGACAAGGCAAACTGCAATTTTGTAAGAGTAAATGAGTGGGTTTGGAGGGAAAATTTCCAAGCCTAAATATTTTTCAAATAATTCTGATTAACAGTTTGAATAAATCTAGAGAGTCACCATAGCTTATGTGAAAGAATATACAAACTAATTTTATCTCTTTTAAGAGTTTTGATGGAGATCAACTGTCCAAACACTTTTGATATTATAATTTTATGGTAATCACCGAAGCTATGCTATAATGTCTTACAATGCCAAGGCATAGGCTTTAGTGGTAATCAGAAAGAATATGGTAGGCTTGATGTTCTCCTAATATTTACCAATTTGTGTAGATTTATTTTTTTTTTAATGTTTATTTATTTATTTTTGAGAGACAGAGCAGGGGAGGGGCAGGGAGAGAGGGAGACAGGAGATGGAGAATCCTAACAGGATCTGCCCTGTCAGCACAGAACCCAACTTGGGGCTCGATCTCACGAACCATGAGATCGTACCCCAGACCTGAAATCAATAGTTGGCCACTCAACCGACCATGCCACCCAGGCACCTCCCAATTTGTGTTAATTTAAAAATCAGATGTGAGACCTATTTGTCCATATCTTTCTCTCTTCCATCACTAAATGGTCACCAATCAACCACCTCTTTCCCCTTCTTCTCCTTGTGTTTTATTTTCCTTCCCTTGGAGAGAAAAAACAAACAAACAAACAAACAAACACAACTGTGTAAACAGATGTTTACAGAGTTATTGAATGTTCTCAGAGGAACAAGTAAAGCCTCTTAGAGACATCCTGGCCTCATAAATTCTGTGAACCACCAAGACTCATTCCAAGAGAGGTTAATGGGTTTTGACCTAATCAGTTCTTCCAAGGTCCTTTGTGGTTGTTCTGAAATGGCATAAGTGGCTCACAAGTATTCGATATCAAATTGAAGCCATTCTGGGTGCCAAAGGAAAAAAATCTTACAGGCACTTGGAGAACTATTAAACGGCTTAAGCTGTTCTAAAGACGAATGAGAGAAAATTAGCATTCCAGAAATCTGTTGAGAGTTACATATTATCATACACGAATGTGGGTAGTAGTAGCCAACTGTTCATGGTTTAAACTAAATTTTTCATGAGGACTGTGATGTGATTGGAAGTTTTTGGTTTCTGTCAAGAGAAGAGATAGATCCGAAAGGATAACCAGGAATCACAAACTATTGAAAATTTAGGTGTGTATGAATTCTTGACTCTCTTGCCTGGATTTGAATCACAATATTCTATTCATTAGCTTTGAGACCTCAGTTACCTAATATATCTCTCTCTCCTAATCTTTCTCATCTGTAAAATGGAAGTAATATAGATAAAACACATTTAACTGTGTCTGGCATGAATAAATTATATGTACGTTTTCATTAAATGAATATACACTAGGCATCACAGTATGCATTTTCATGTATTTTTTAAATTATGCTAAAATCCTTGCTTAAAGAGGTATCATTTTCTCTCATTCAAGGTGGAGGAATTTGAACTTCAAAGTTTAGAAAGCTACCTAAACTCAAAGTAGACTAGAATTTAAATCAGATTATTTTTCACACCTATCAGAATGGCTAAAATCAACAAAACAAGAAACAACAGGTGAGGATGCAGAGGAAGGGGACCCCTCTTACACTATTGTTAGGAATGCAAACTGGTTGCAGCCACTCTGGAAAACAGTATGAAGTTTCCTCAAGAAGTTAAAAATAGAACCACCCTATGATCCAGCAATTGAACTACTAAAGGATACAAAAATACTGATTTGAAGGTATACATGTATCTCAATGTTTATGGAAGCACTATTTACAATAGCCAAGATGTGGAAGTAGCCCAAATGTCCATCAATAGATAAATGGATAAAGATGTGAGATATATATATATATATATATATATATATATATACACACACACACACATATATATGTATATGGAAATGGAAATGGAATATTATTTGGCCATGAAAAAATAGAATCTTCACATTCGCAATGACAGGTAGAGCTAGAGATTATAATGCTACACAAAATAAGTCAGTCAGAGAAAGAAAAATACCATATTATTTCACTAATATGTGGAATTTAAAAAACAAAACAAACAAAGGTAAAAAGGGAGAAGGAGAGAGAGACAAACCAAGAAACAGACTCTTACTTAGAGAAAGAAACATGGTTACCCCAGGGAAGAAGCGGGGGGGAGTTAAATAGCTGATGGGGATTAAGAGTGCACTTGTCATGATGAGCACCGGGCGATGTATGGAATTGTTGAATCGCTGTATTGTAGACCCGCAGCTAATAGGACACTGTATGTTAACTAACTGGAATTGAAATAAAAACTTAAAAAAAGTAAACTCAGGTTATTAATAAATAATTAAAATAATTATTAAAAAATTAATAAACTAGGCCCAATAAGTTTGCTGGTGGTTGTTGTTGAATCTGAGAGAGATATGCCCTGGAGAGCATACATAACCATAAGCTGCTAAACTGCATGGCCAAGGTACCCCCAAATAAATGAGGCCTGAGGGAGTCACAAGAGGACAGAGAGTAAGTGTGCTTGTGCAAGTAAAAGTGAACACCTTGGCCTTCTTATTCTTGCAGCCACTTCAGATCTCTTGGCTAATACTTTGCCTCCTGTGGTTGTAACATTAGAAACATATATTCTCGTTACAGGTTCTGGCCCATAGTGATGGCTTTGTCAGCATTTCTCACAAAGATGTTTAGTAGTCCCTGTGATGAAATCCTGTCAGTGACAATTTCATAGTGGCTTTGTAGCACTTAAAATGCTAGGAGTTCACATCTTCGTAAAAGGAGTTTCTGAAAAAAATCACCGTGAACAGAACATAAGAGAAATAATTGTCTTTCAGTGCCTCAGGCATGCTCTCACCAATCCAATTTTAAAGTAGAAACAAAACACAGAGCAGAGGGGTAATAACAGCCATGTTTTAGAAGATGAGGCAGAAATGTTAGATGATTTGGGGAATGTCTATAGATTGAGATTTTTTTCAGCTGGCCCCAAGGGAGGAAAAACATGAAGAGGAAAAAATTAGATGAAAATGAGCAAATATCATTTCAATAGGCTGAAGCCTCATACCACAATAAAATGTGCAGCAGTAAAAACATGAAAAGTAAATAAAATGAATGGCTGTCTAAATGGAAACATAAAAGAAACATCACTATACACATAACATAACTTCTGATTTCATATAGTATAAGGGATACTCTTACACTAAATGAATTTCCAGAATGCTGAAGCTAGAAGAAATATAAGCATGAACTCCACCTAATCTTCTATTTTTATACATAAGGGCATGACTAGAGAACTTAAAAATATATTCCTGCTATAGATAGAGCTTAACCTTATTTAAGGCAGTGGACTGAAGCTGGGATCTGGTTCCTGGTGATAAAGCAGTAGTATGATAGTCTTATATTTACATAGCAAATTCACCACCCTTATGTGTGTAAACCATCCATTTTCCCCTATCAAATGCTTTCCCCAAGGCAATCTGGGAAACTTCAATCACAAAAGTGCCCTAAAACAGGAAGCCTGTAGGGACACAAATTACTGAGTTTACCTACCAAAACGGCTTCCTGCGTCTGCATTGGTTTTGGAGCCCCTTATTCATGTTCAGTGTCAAGCTGGATAAATATGGTGGAGGAGGCTGGGGAGGGAGGAAAGGGCCATGGAAACCTTTCGAAGAATAAACATCAGGATCTGGCATGCTGAGCCAAGCTTAGATAGACAATCAGGGTGACTTTGGCCTCCATTATTTACTAAACACCCATAGCAATAAGTTCCAGACTCAGTATCAGAGGTGGGATGTAGAGGTGGGGTATAGTGATCAGGTCCAGAGATTAAATGATCAGATTTTTAAACTCTAAGAAACTATCTCAATCAGATCCATGGCATTACAAATGAGAAAGTGTTTCCAAAGAAGCATAGGAAACAATCTGGCTAATATTACCCAGTGCATAGAGAGGTGAGACTGTATGCATTAATATGCTCTCTTTAAAGAAAGCCCTGGATTCTCATCAGTTAATGAAAATCTTTATGGGTGAAGAGTTACACTTTATATTGCAGAAAATCTAAAGTAAGAGAAGACTTGGGTAGAGTTCTGGCTCTGAGAACATAATTTGTGCTTCCTCTAAGTCCTTTTATACATTTCTATTCTATTGTTTACCACATTGCATTGGAAATCATTCCTTTGTCAGTGATTAACAGTTTCTGAAATATCCAGGTATTTCACTTGAAATTAACTGTGATCTTGAGCAAGAAAATTACCTTTTTTGTTCTTGCCTCAACTTCTCTTACTCGATAAAGAGAGAGTAATAAATTTTTGCCTGTAAAACTGGGTTGTTGTGATGACTAAACACTGTAATGTATGTAAGACACTTTACAGATGGAAATTAATCATTCAAGGAAAATCGTAGTGGTGGTAGTAGTGGGAATATTAGCAGTATTAGCAGTATTAGTTATCATATTAGTAATTGCTGTCCAATTAATATGGCCTGAATGGGAAAATTCAAAGAAGGGAGGTGAGGGAGTCTGTCCTGTAGGTAAATAACATTTGCCAAAATGGTAGTTGTTATATGGTAGATCTAACAACGTGGATGGAACTGGAGGGTATTATGTTAAGAGAAATAAGTCATCGGAGAAAGGGTATGATTTCACTCATATGTGGAATTTGAGAAACTTAACAAATGATCATAAGGGAAGGGGAGGAAAAATAAGACAAAAACAGAGAGGGAGGTAAACCATAAGAGACTCAAATACAGAGAACAAACTGAGGGTTTATGCCAGTGGGGAAAATGGGTGTTGGGTATTAAGGAGGGCACTTGTTGGGATGGGCACTGGGTGTTATATATAAGTGAAGAATAAATAAATAAATAACATAAATTGGACCAAGCAAAAGTAGCTAAATAACAGAAATGGAATGTACGAAAATGTAACATTTTCAGGTAAGTCTGTACTCTATTTGTAAACTCGAATAATAAGACAATAATGAGGCTCAAAAGTACTCCTACAAAAACAAATAATGGTATAGGTGGAAAAAGGTTACCAATACATCCTATTGTTATGGTGTTACTCTTTTTTTCAATCCAAACCCATTTTTTCCTGAGTTGCGTTGTATCAGTGTGCTTAGTTACAACTTTTAAATGAAGCACTAGTAAAAAGATCGGGAAGCAAGTGAAATATAACATCAATTGTTATACTAGATTTTGTGATATGATACCCATTGTGAAAATTCAAGCTTATATACTTTTTCAGTTTAGGTATAATATTGGACATTGAGACATTCTTCCTTCCTTCCTCCCTCTCTCCCTCCCTCCCTCCCTCCCTCCCTCTCTCTCTCTCTTTCTTTCTTTCTTTCTTTCTTCCTTTTCTTTCTTTTGTTCTTTTTATTTATTTTATTTGTTTTAGAGAGAAAGAGTGTGTGCAAGCATGGGAGAGAGGGGAAGGGAAAGAGAGAGAATCTTAATCAGGCTTCATGTTCAGGATGGAGCCTGATACAGGGCTCAATCTCGGGACACTGAAATCATGACCTAAGCAGAAATCGAGAGTCAGATGCTTAACTGGGTGGTCCTCCGAGGCACCCTCAAGATATTGAGGTTTCTATTCAGGTATCTTTTATTGAGAAAATTCAGTATTCAACAAAAGCAAAGACAGAAGAAAATTTTGGGTTAATCTGTGTAGATTTTTAAAGTCATTTGTCAGTAAATAACATTATCCCATTTTTCCCATTTCTGGTTGCTAATTGTTTTCTCAAAAGTAACCATCTGGTTGTTCTGAAATTCTATGGCAAACTTGAAGATAAATACTAGGAAATAATAGAGTACAGAATATTAAAATATGTATCAATAGTGAATATTTATATAGTAGATTTTATTTCTGAAATGTTTTTGAACCATTTATTTGTTAACCTATCAGTTAATAGTCCCCTATGATCAGCTTTATCTCTCTTCATATCACTCAATGAATTATTTTTAGAGAAATTTATATTGAGGTGTGAGTTTTATCCTATATGATGTATTTAATTGTCTTCTGTATATTTTCTTTTCTATTTAGTAAAATAGCTAACTGAAAGCATATTGGTATACTTCCTATTAGTTAGGTAATAGGTGTTTTGCTCTCTGAAACTGCAAAACAATAAGTAATCTACTTGTAAATTATTTTTTTAAAAATCGATCAGTAGGAAACTAGATATTTATAGACATACTTGATGTAATAAGTGTTTCCTTCCTATATAAGATGCTCCTTCATACTTGCCCAAAGGTTTCTGAGTATACAAGTGTTGTAGATTAGACAAAAATAACTACTTTACTGCCTAGTTAGGCCAGAATTCAGATGTCTTTCCAGAAACTGGCACCTTCCATCTTCATTATTAACATGCATGGAGGTTTTGTTCTGTTTTGTTTCATTTTGGAGGAAAAGAAGCAGGAATACTGGTAGTTTAGTGGCTGACCAGACACAGAGTGTGAATTTTTTAGAATATGTTGTATTTACAGGTTTGAACTCTTCTATTTAGAAGCACAAGGGTCAGAAGTTTAGAGGACTATTTATTTTTACAAGATATTTTTGAATGTAGGGAGCATATTGGTCTAGAGACACTCTGTCAGGAGCTAAATCCGAGGAGAAAGGTTTTGGAGCCAGATGAAAAAGGATGTCGCAAAGCTGGTGAGGAGGGGCAAATCTGTCAATATCTACGCAGATCACAAAAATGTTCAAGTGCAGGGGCACTTACGTGGCCAAGGCAGTTAAGCCACTAACTCGTGATTTTGACTCAGGTCATGATCTCATGGTTTGTGAGTTCGAGATCCACATTGGTCTGCACTGACATTGCAGAGCCTGCTTGGGATTCTCTCTCTCTACCTCTCTCTATGCCCTTACCCACCTTGGGCTCTCTCTCTCTCTCAAAATAAATAAATACACTTATACAAAATAAAATTGGTAAGCGTTTTTAGCAGAAATATTCAAGTGCAGAACACTTTTGTATAGAATTCTAGAAATCTCAGTATCCACAAGTTCATTAATTATTTAAAGAGGATAAAGATACTAGTAACACTTCATTTGCTTTAAGCATTAAAATAGAGCATTCTAGATAGAACACAAGAGCATCTGGCATATGGCACCAAATGTCAGGTATTATTTTCTCTTATAATTACTTTTTATTCATGTTAGACTCATAAAATGATGAGACTTCACTAGAAGTATTTTTAGGGTGCCCTGTTTAGGCAAAGAAGTTGATGAAAAAAGTCAATCACAACATTCATAGTCCAGTGTGGGTGATAATGATTTTTGATGAAGATTTTAGAATAATTAGTAGAGAAGAGATAGTTATATACTTGCTTACTGCCTAATCAGTGCGTGTAAAGATTCTTTGAAATGTCCAGAAAGTTTCTCCTCATATTCTTTATTTTCAAATATGCTGTCCCCATGAATTTCATCTGTCCCTTGTCTCAACATGAGGAAAAGGTAGCAATGATGTACTCACAATGCCAGGAGTCTTTGGGACATGTTTATCTTAAAACAATGTAGCTACACATGGCCAGATGGATGGAACTGGAGGGTATTATGTTAAGTGAAATAAGTCAGTCAGAAAAAGACAGATACCATGTTTCCATGAATAGGTGGACTTTGTGAGACTAAGCAAAAACCAGGGGGAGGGGAAGAGGGGAAAGAAAAAAAGACACAGAGATGGAGGGAGATAAAACATAAGAGACTCTCAAAGACTAAGAACAAACTAAGGGTGAGGGGGATGGGGGAGGAGAGGGGGTGATGGGCATTAAAAAAGGGCACATGTTGGGATGAACACTGGGTGTTTTATGTAAACCAATTTGAAAATAAACTATTATAAATTAAAAAAAATAAATAAAACAATGTAGATCTTCTTGCCTCCCCAGTTTCCTAATACTATTTGTTTAATTTGTGTTACATGATTTTTCATGATTCTGTGTCATCCACCAAACCATCCATGAATCCTAGCTTCTAATGACTCTATCAAAGGACATCACTATGCTTCATAGATAAACACAAATGAAAATCTTACTTTGAGTATGTAGAAAATGCGAATGATAATTTGTTTCTTGTTAATGTTGCATAATTTTGATTAGGGCTATTGCTGTTTAGAGATAGAATTTTCTTCCATTTCCAACTTTACTCACTGCCTCTAGTTAGCCTTCATCAATAGCCAAGTGAGAATTTTTTTCCTACTTCTTATGAATTCCAATAACATTCTTGTACCACATTTAAGCTATCTTATATATACTTCCTTGAATATGGTACTTTATCAAGATACTTTCCCTCATTAGGAATTTTAATATTTTTTAGTACAGTCTATGACTTCTGTATTTTCCTCTAACATATTTCTGCATGCATTAGTTGTTCAATAAATGTTAACTGATTTACAAAACATAGCTTATTTTCTCCCACTGTTAAGCAATGTTATACAACAATCAAATTATGGCACACTGTTTTTCATCTATATTTATTAACTGCTGAGGTAGGTCACCATCACATTTTATGTGCATCATCAACAAACACCTCTTATAAGTAGTCTAGCAGATGCCTCAGTACTTTTCCCTGGGATACTCAATAAGTCTGTTATTTTCACTGAACAATTTCATAATTAGAACTTTATCCAATAATTTTAAGGTTTTAATTCATGTTGAATTATAGTTAGTTTACGTTAAACTCTTATTAGCTCTTAAGACACTGGAAATAATAAATTAGGGATCATTTCTGAGAGCAAAGTTTGATAGAAACAGTGAGAGAAAATATCAGGGAATCAGGAAGCAGAAAATACAGAAAAACTTTGTATGTAAAGTGGACATTGAAAGGTTAGAGGCACCTGGGTGGCTTGTCAATTAAGCATCCAACTCTTCATTTTGGCTCAGGTCATGATCTCTCTCACTTTCATTAGATCGAGTCCCATATGGGACTCTACATGGACAACATGGAGTCTGCTTGGGAGTCTCTGTCTCTATGTCCCTCCCCACTACCTCTCTTTCTCTCTCTCAAAATAATAAATAAACATTTTAAAAAAGTACTAAGGCTAAACTATGACCTTTCTTTCAAAGATTACTCTGTCAATATAAGTATTTAAAGAGTTAGGGGCACCTGGGTGGCTCAGTCGGTTAAGCGTCCAACTTTGGCTCAGGTCGTGATCTCATTGTTTATGAGTTTGAGCCCTACGTCGGGCTCTGAGACTGGAGCCTGCTTCAGATTCTGTGTCTCCCTGTCTCTCTTCCCCTATACAGCTCATGTTCTGTCTCTCTTTCAAAAGCAAATAAACATTATAATAAATAAGTATTTAAAGAGTTTGCTTTGTCTTCCGTATACCACACATAATTTTTAATCCTAATTATTTAACATGAGCCTGAACAGAAAGAAAAAAAATATAAAGAAACCTGGAAATTTTATATTTAAAAGTTTCCAAGAAGATTGTCTTTTTACTGTTAAAAGGGAATTAATTTCCACACTTTAAATAAGGAAGTAAACCATAATCCATTGTTGAAATATGTTGCAAGTGACTTCTCTTTTAATACAAATTGTGTTTTTTTTTTACTTATAAATCAGATGGTTTGCCATGTAATTAACTTACTGATAGAGCTTTCTAGATTACTTGATACAGTTGACTATTTCCTTCTAATGAAACTTATTCATATTCAGTCCTTCTAAAATATAACAAAAATCTTATTTTGATACATACAGCACAGAGATAAATCTGTTTTTCTTCCTCTTTGTCATTTTAGCAGTTGCCTATGAAAATATACTATAAGATCAGGCACTTTTCCCAACAAATCTGCAATGTGTTATGTCTCATTATGACACAGAATGAATGTTACCATCTGAGTCGTATAACTAACTAGCCCTGAGATAAAATGTATGAAATCTTCTCTGGTCCACCATTATTCATGTACATCTGTTGTCCTAGGCCAACTGGTTTTTGAATAAAAAAGAAAAAAATCTATACCTCCAAAGTTTAAACTGTGTTATGGTCCATAAAGATAGAAGGCTGAGCAGTGGGGGCGCCTGGGTGGCTCAGTCGGTTAAGTGTCTGACTTCGGCTCAGGTCATGATCTCACAGTTTGTGAGTTCGAGCCTCACATTGGGCTCTGTGCTGACAGCTCAGAGCCTGGAGCCTCCTTCAGATTCTGTGTCTCCCCCTCTCTCTCTCCTCCCATGCTCACGTTCTGTCTCTCAATAATAAATAAAAATGTTAAAAATAAAGAAAGCTGAGCAGTGGTTGTCAGAGGCTATTGCTGGGTTCGAAGAAATGGTAAGAAACTGTTTAATGGGTATGGAGTTTTAGTTCATGATGATAAAAATATTTCATAACTAGATAAAGGTGATGGTTACAAATCATTGTGAGTTTTCTAACTTCTACTGTATCACATACTTTAAAATAGTTAATTTTATGTTATGTGAATTTTACCTCGATCAAAAGAACAAAAGGACTACATGATGAGCCTCCTATTTCAAAACGTTCAAAAGTTTTCTAACAAAATAATCACATATGTGTTGACTTGAGATGATGCATTATAAGGGTTAAGTATCTTCTTGTTCAAACCTGGTGAGAATCTTGTATTTCCTTATTTCCTTTTCCAGTTACTTGTATTACCATGATCAGTCATCAGTTCACTCCTCTCTCACAATCTCCATCACTTTTTTTGTTGTTGTTGTTTATCCCATTACTTTAGTTATCATGTCTTATTGCTCCTAATTCTTCTTTTTATCCATCTTGGTAGGTAAGAATTTACCACATCAGAAATAAGTGGCTCACCTTTGACCTTTCCTGTTCTGTGATATGGAGAATAATGGTCCTCAAAAATGTCCATGTCTTAATCTCCAGAACGTGTGAATATGTTAGTGTATGTGGCAAAAGAGACAATGAAAACATGATTCAGTTAAATACTTGGAGAGGAATAGATTATCCTAGACTATATGTGAACCCAGGCTAACCCAGTTCTTAAAATCCAATAACCTTTCCATGCTGTGGTAAGAGAGGGAGACTATTGAAGCAGGGTCAGAAAAATGCAACATCACTAGTTTCGAAGATGAAAGAAGGTGTCATGAGCAAAGGAATAAAGACCATCTCTTTAATAAGCCGGAAAAGGAAAAGAAACAGATTCTCCCCTAAATCATTCAGAAAAGAACACAAGCCTACTAACACCTTGATTTCAGATCAGCGAGACCTGTGTCAGACTCTAATCTACAGACTGTAGAATAATATATTAGTGTTGTTTTAAACAAATAAGTTTCTAATAATTTATTATAGCAGCAATAGGAAACTAATACAGTTTCCTTTCTTGTATGACTTTATGGTAGCTTCCTCCTTATCTTTCAAATCTATTTACTTTTTCCCATTTAAACCTTTACATCCTTTTTTTATGATTTGTTACATTTTTGGAGCATGGCAATAAATTCATAAACACTTCCTTTTTATATCTGAAGTCACTTCACTCTAATTCATACTCCACACTGTAGTCAGAATTGCCATACTAAGGGATGAATCTGAGTATAAATTACTAATAAATCCCTTTAATCATTCCTATTACCCTCAGGATAAAGTCCAATCTCCTCATCTGTTTCACCAGGCCCTTTGTGATCTACTTCCTGATCGTCCTTCATTTATCCAATGATTTATGGTCCAAATATACTTTAATTTCCTGAAAAAACACCTTATTTCTCTCGCCTTTGGGTATTGTAAGAATTTTCACTCATTTACACTATCATCTCTGACTAGTTAACATGCATTTATTCTTTACCTATCAAGATAAATAACACCTTTTTAAAGAAGTCTTTTCTGAACCCATAAAATTAGGTTTTCTATCACTACTTTCTATCACTACTACTTGCTCTTGATCTCATTGTATCCATGATAATCTCAGTTGTAGCATTTATAAGTCTACAGAATGGTGTGATTTAGTTTTGACTGGTAAGAATCTTTCACCAAATTGTAATTTTAATTTTTAGATCAATTATCAGGTATTCAAAAATGATATGTAAATCAATGAATAAATTGAAGTATTTACTTGTTGCCAGTATGTATCATTGTTTACCCCCAATGCTTTTTAATGCTTAAGTTTTAGTTCTTACTTAATGTAGTACCTACCTTATAACTTTAAATTGACATAACATCGTTTTAATCTAAATCTTATTCCTATTTAAAAAAAAAGTAATACTTACTGAATGATGTGGAGAATGTCTTCAGAGGACCGCCTGTTGTAAGTCTAAATTATTCACTTATGTCCACCTCATTGGATCCAAAATAATGAAGCTGGTCGCTCTTATCTAAATTGTAGGCATACTGCCTGTGAGGAATTAACCAGCTTTTAGAAGTTTGCCTTGCAAATCCAAACCTATTAAATGACACAGAATGTCTCAGCATGTCATACAGTAATGCAATTATCACTGACATTAATTATTACATTCTAAATTGCCCTTTTAATCATGTCTTAAAAGAGGAAATTATGATTACTTTCTGCTCTTTATCATTTATCTCTTTCTGTATTTGAAGTAGCAGTGTCTGGATCCAAAAGAATAGTTATAATAAAGCCATCAATGACTATTTTAGTTAATAATACTTTTAAAGTTTTCTAGAAAAGCCATATAAATATTGAAAATGTCAGGTATATTATCCACTTCTTGATACTAGTGCCAGTTGATTATTTCATCAATTCGAAGGCCTTTTAGAACATCATTGTAACATAGAAAAGTTTTAAATGTATTTTACAGAACCAGCGAGGTTATACATCATTTATACAACTATTCACCATGGAAAAATAAATAGAAATATAAGCTCTGAGTTTTATTATTTTTTTTTAACGTTTGTTTATTTTTGAGAGAAAGAGAGAGAGAGACAGTGCACAAGTGGGGGTGGGGCAGAGAGAGAGGGTGACATAGAATCCAAAGCAGGCTCCAGGCTCTGAGCTGTCAGCACAGAGCCAGATGCAGGGCTCGAACTAACAAACCTAACCACAAGATCATGACCCGAGTCAAAGTCAGACCCTTAACCAACTAAGCCACCCAGGCACTTCTAAACTATGGGTTTTAGATTATGAAGAGAACCATTTAGGTATCCAGTGACATATATAGTATAATATTCAGTTGCAGTAGACTAAAAGTTCAAATAAACTTGTTCCAATTTTGATTATTCATGCATTAGTTATTTTCCCTTCAGTACATTTTTTTATATGGGATAATTCATTAATCTATAAAATGATGTTAATATTTATTCTACCCCTTATGTCATAGAATTAAGAAAGTAAATCAAACCAGATAGAATATTGCAAAACCCTAAAATCATAAAAATTGACATTATTACTAAAATTAAAAATACTTAGCTATGACCAGGATGAATACTTATAAAAGTAAATGAGGGGCGCCTGGGTGGCTCAGTCGGTTGGGCGACCGACTTAGGCTCAGGTCATGATCTCGCGGTCTGTGAGTTCGAGCCCCGCATCGGGCTCTGTGCTGACAGCTCAGAGCCTGAAGCCTGCTTCGGATTCTGTGTCTCCCTCTCTCTCTCTGTCCTCCTCCTGCTCACGCTCTGTCTCTATGTCTCAAAAATAAATAAACGTCAAAAAAATTAAAAAAAATAAATAAAAGTAAATGAGCAATATAAATCATTTGAGAATAAGCAATGTTCCAATTTAAACATTTTCTCTAACAGTCACCAAATTAAAACATTACATCTCTCAATTAAGATATCCTATATGATAAATCCATTATTGTTATCAATTGCTGCTGAATTTTATAACATTTTAACCCAGGTTGCATTGATTGTGTATTGGGTAGTGATGGTGATAGAGTTTATGCACAGTATTCTTTTCCATATTGTTTGCATTAAATAAATAGCTACAAGTTGTATTAAAGACAAATAGAGACAGAGAGCTTGCCTTCCAACAGGGGAAAAGAATCACATCTTTCTTAAATACAAAATACCTGGTGACATATAAAGTTTTCGTTATTGCTTTATAAAGGTTACAAAGGAATATATGACTAACAAATGCACTTCAGTCCCATGTATATAGTGGGCATCATACACTCTCATATTATTTACAAAGTTTGTTAATGAAATAATTGCCAATAATCAGAGAAATTAAGTAATCAGTTCACACATATTAAAAAGATTCATGTTTATGGGAAAGGATTTTAATTGAGAGGTGATAAAAGCTGTTGCACTGCTCAAAAAATAGTGAACAGAGCTATGGTCTAATGAGAAAGTTTGTTTGTCTAAAGAAAAAAACATGTGTTTTAATCCTGTTTCTCAAATATTTAGTTGTATGACTGTGCTGTTGAGGGAATTTCCCTAAGTCTTAGGTTTTTATGAAATGGAAAATTAACACCCACTCCACTGAGTTACAAAACCTAACTGAAATTTGAAACTTACAATTTAATATATCAACTACTAAAAACTTCTATGTATGATTCTTCAGGAAAGTTATAATAAAGGGAAATATTCACTCAATGTAATGAGATATTAACAATTACATATTATAAATATGTGATAATTTATATTGATGAAAAATTAAGATGACTAAATGGAGGATTTTTTGGTTTATATGTATTTTGAGAGAGAGAGAGCAAGCGTGTGTGCGTGTGTGTGTGTGTGTGTGTGTGTGTGTGTGTGAATGTGGGGAGGGAGGGACAGAGAGAGAGAAGAGAGAGAATCCCAAGCAGGTTCTGTGCTGACAGTGCAGAGACCAATAATGGGACTTGATCTTATGAACCACGAGATCATGACCTGAACTGAAATCAAGACTCAGATGCTTAATTCACTGAGCCACCCAAGATGTTTAAAATGAAATAAAATAAAAGAACTCTTTAAAAAGAATGTCATAACATATCAAGGGTAAATAAAAACTACAGGACATTATACTGAGAAAAAAATAATAATTAAAGGAATTAGTGAAGGTTATTGAAATGGAATCATATTTGGTGTGTCCAGAGAAGAGCAGGAAGTCAAATGTGTCTTGGTTAGAGAGGAGATAACTGTTAAGAGATTAAATCAGAGTTAGCCTCTGGCCAGATAAGATTTTCAAGGTCATGGTAGAGACTGGGGCTTTTATTTAGAAAGAGATGGGATGCTGTTGGGGAATCCGAAGGCAGCAATGACAGAATCTTTCTAAAGTGCCTCCTTGCCTGCATATAGAGTGAAAGGAATCATTCAGAAACTATTACAATAATTCATTTGCAGAAGGTGGAAGCAAGATGGCATGTCAGAGATGTTGCAAAAACAGCTAGATATAATGAAAGTTTTGACCAAAGTAGTGGCAAATTAGATTGTAATGGTCAGAATATCCATAAATATTGTGTTCAGAAAGAATAGAAATTACTTGAGGAAATATGTATATAGAATACATATAGGCATACCTTGATTTCTTGTACTTTATTGTGATGAGCACATACTATGTTTTTTACAAGTTGAAGGATTGTGTCAACCCTATTGAACAACTCTATTGGCATCATTTTTCCAATAGCATTTGTTCACTTCATATCTCTGTGTCACATTTTGGTAATTCTCACAATATGTCAAGCTTTTATATTATTATTGTATTTGTTATGGTGATTTGTGATCAGTGATTATGTCTCACTAAAACTTCAGTTGATAGCCTTTTTTAGCAATACAGTATTACTTAATGAAGGTATGTACATTGTTTAGACATAGTACTATTGCACAATTAATAGACTACAGTATAGTGTAAACATTGCTTTTATATGCACTGAAAATCAAAAAAATTGACTCACTGTGTTGTAGTGCTTGCTTTATTGCAGTGGTCTGAAAGCAAGCATGCCATATCTCTGTATTTATGTGTATGTATACCTCAGAAATCACCCTGTCCCTTTTTTGCTTGCACTACTGTAAGGGTGCAGAAACATGTTTTGAGACGAGGATGGTAGAAACAGTAAGTTTAGGACATGAGGATGCTGACGCTAAACATAGATGTTAATGTGAGATACTACTAGACATGTCCAGTGTAAAGATCTAGTAGACCATATCGGATACATGTCTTGCATGCAGAGGATATGCCTGCCTTTGACTAGGGAATTGAATTTAGGACAGCCAGCATGTAGATATTAGTTAAGACCCTGACATCACTGGGATGAGTACAGATGGTAGAGAATAGTGTTCTGAGACTGAACTCTGTATTCCTGAAAAATTTAGGGGTCAAAGACAAGGAGAGGAGAAACCAGGAATGGAAGCTGAGAAGGTGTTTGTGGTGAGGTAGAAAGTGAACTGAGAGAATAGTGTCCTGTCAGCCAATCTGCCACTGTCAGGCAATAGATGAAAACTATGCATAAAGATATTAATGAAATAGCTAAATAAAATTAATCTAAATGAACCATTGCTTTGTATCCCATCCAAAGGGCCCTGGGGTGGCTCATTCGGTTACACACTGGACTGTTGATTTCGTCTCTGGTCATGATCTCACAGTTCATGGGATTGAACCCGCTGTTAGCACAGAGCCTTCTTGGGATTCTCTCTCTCCCTCATTCTCTGCTCCTCCCCCATTCTCACTCACAAAGTCTCTCTCTCTCTCTTTCAAAATAAATAAACTTAAAAAAACACATAAAATTCTATTTAGGCTTATTCTAATTTTCATTTATATTATGATTATAGACTACAGAAATTGGAATTTGAACTCATGTAGAAAAGGAAATTCTGAAAACAGATTGGCCAAAGTAAAAGAGAGACAGAGAGAGAGAGAGAGAGAGAGAGAGAGAGAGAGAGATTTCTAACCTTAAAAATAACCAACCAAACAAAATGCAAACCAAACCAGGAACTTGAATACCAAGTTCCCTCTTAGTTTTACAATTATGTTTTTTTCCAGAGGTATATTTCATTCACTCTCACTAAATGCTCATTTCTCATAAGGGA
>PITB01026168.1:0-21906 GCA_004024585.1 Paradoxurus hermaphroditus
TAGTAGTGACGAAATACCTCATCGTCTCCCCCCATGGTTTCGAGCCCTCTTAGGGCCATAAATGTTCAAGACCATTGGCGGAGACTCTGGAGAGAAACGGAACTGGACCACCACCACCAGGGCTGAGTCCACCTCGGTGCCCTGCCTGGGGCTGCCCGCCTGTCGGAGTGGCCCTCCCTGGCCAGACTGTGGACACGGGGATCCTGCAGCTGGGTGGGGGCAGGGAGAGAAGGACACCTTGCCTCCTGGACCCACAATGGCATCTGGAAGCTCCTCCCTGGAGCAAGGGCGAGCAAAGGAGGGTGTTGTGGTTGTGGCTTTTCCCCTCCTGGGCACAGGAATGCTGACTGACGGTGAGGTGAGTGGGGAAGCCTCAGTCAAACACGAACGGCCGTTCCGTTCCTTCCGTGTGTGGAACAGCCTATATTCGGCAGATATTACAAATATATAGGTGCTCCTACCCACCGCCCCCCCGCTAGATAGCCCGGGTTGAACCTTTCATCCCAACCTTCCACTCCCTCCCTTTCCTTGACCATGGTAAGTAGATAAGGCCATGTCACACCCTCTCTGTCCCCAAGTGCCATCTCTTGCCGGCTGTGCCTCCTTAGGCAAGTCACTTAACCTCACTGAGCCTCACATCCCTCATCCAAACAAAAGTCGGAGAGTGGCCCCAGGCACGGAGGACACTGGACAAACGCGACACTACCGCTTTCGGCACAGAACCGGGCTTGGCGAATTTCTAAAAATACGTTTTATTGCATTTTTCTTCCGAGCTACAGAAGCGATATATGTTCCTTAAAGCAAGCCGAACAACAGATGCGGGGGGTGGGGTTGGGGCAAAGACAAGGCCGAATCTCCTTCCTGCCTTTCACTGAACTTCTCAACACCCCCACCACCGGCCCGCCACACTCCCACGTGTCCTGGAGGCGGTGACGATTGGGTGTTTTTTTGTCCCTCCCAAATCTTTCTCCTTACAGTCTCGTCTCTATATAGATGTGGCTTCTTCATTTCATTTTTACAGAAATGAGGCTAATTCCGTCCAGATTTTCCCAGGCCTCGACAACAGAAATCCACTTTTTTTTTTTTAGCAGGTTCCTGATATTTCCCACTGGTGACAGATCTCCATATATTTCAAGGTGTGGGCCCCGCCCCTGCTGATGGATATTTAGGCTGTTTCCAGCCACTTCACTCCACCAGCCGTGCTGCACCGTCACCCTCGGATCTACCGCCTTGTTTCCCCAAGGTGTGACAAGGTTAGTGTCTTTGTCAGGGCTCGGTGCTGCCCTGTGAGCCCGGTCCCTGGTACAGCCTCGTTAGGGTAAGCCGCGCCCTGAGAGGTTTAATTCGGGGGTGACGGGCAGGAGCAGCTGAGGCGGAGGGCTGCTGAGATCCTCCAGAGGGGAGATTGCTCTGGAAGTTTCCAGGTGCTTCCTAGGGACTGGGAGGGGCCCAAGGGGGTCCCCTGAGGGAGGCCCGAGCTCGGAAGACACTGCTGGTGTTCTCAGTCTACCCAGGGTGAGGGGAAAGGAGGCTTCACTGGTGTCCAAGGCTATCCATATGCCCCAGGCACCGATTCAAGGAACAAATGGTTTCAGGAGGGGGTGGGGGAGGGGTGGAGGGGACCCAGCCCTGCATGCTGGCTTGTGCAGTGCCCCCCCTTCAGAACCAGTGACAGATTTCCACAGGGCCAGTGCATCCCAGAGGACGCAGAGGGAGGGACTGGGGTCCGGTCCGAGGACCCCAGTCCTAATGGGCTGACTTCCAGAATGTGTTCCAAATCACCCCGCTTCTCCCTGTCGCCACTCACCCGCCTCACCTGCCCAGCTTCCTGGCAGGTGTCCCTAAGGTCCCCTCCACTGGGCAATCCTTCGAAATTCATACTCCTGCCCCCAGCCCTCCTCTCAGAGCCCAGGTCCAACCTTGACCTCTGACCCCTGCCTTTGCCCTGCAGCTCGCTCTTCCTGCTGCTGTGTCCCCAGGTTCCCAGCACGGCTGGTGCTTCTGTCCTTCGGGACTCGGCTCAGGCGGGACCTGCTCAGAGAGGTCTGAGGGGGACCGACCTCAGGCTGGTCCCTCACCCGTCACCCACTGTACCATCGTCACAGCGTTTTGCTCTCCCTGGAATGACTGTGAAGTGTGTGCTCGCCTCTCCCTGTAACCCACCATCTGAACCTTGCCGAGCGTCCCCCGGGAACACAGAGACTCACCTGGCCTCTTCACTGCCCTGTCCCTGGACTTGGCCTAGGACCTGGCAGGCAGCCAGCGCCGGCAGTTACTGTCACCGAAAGAAAAGCCATCCCAAAGCCCATCTGAAGAGAGGACCAGGGGCTTAGGGCGTGACCTGCAGGTCACTGGGTCCTGGTGTTCCCACCACAATGACACAACCCCTTTGCAGGGTGCTGGGACAGCCCAGTGGCCTCACCGCTCCTGCTATCACCCATCATCTCCCCAGAAAGCAGAGGAAGGGGTGACCCTGGTGAAGAAAAGGTGAAGGCGTTGGCGGGGGCGCGGAGGAAAGAACCACACGTGCCCTTTTACTAGGCGGCCAAGGACTTTCAAGGCCCTTAGGATCACCGGGCCATCTTCGAAAGGCTGATGACCACCCCAGCCAGCCTGTGATGGGAAGTGGCCACCTGCTGCGGGCTCCGGTCACCTCAGGCCAGCTTCTCAGCGGCTGCTGCCCAACCCGCAGCCAAGTGGCCCACCAGGCCCTCCCGGCCTGCACACGGCCGCCCCGGGCACACGCAGCGCCTCAGGCGTCCTCCCACGCAATCATCAGTGGTTTATCGAGCATCCACTGTCAGCCGCGTGCCACGCTGGGGCAGGGGATGCGGTGGTGAGCAGATGAGGCCCTGCTATCCCAGCCACCATGGGATCTACCGCCTCCCCAGCATGGCCGCATCCTCATTCCCAGAACGGGCAGGTGTTACCTCACCGGTAGTGGGGACTTGACAGGCGTGGCTAACTTAGAGAAGAGTCAACTGGGTTATGTGGGTGGCCCCACCCACTCATAGGTTCTTGTAGGTGGGAGGCAGGGGGCTGGAGTCCGAGAGATGTGAGGGTAGAAGCAGAGGCTGCTGGCCTCAAAGGTGGAGGAAGGGGCCGCCTTCCTAGTGCAGTCGTCTCTAGAGCCTGGAAAAGGCAGGCGGACGGGCTTTCCCGGAGAGCCTCTGGGGGAACGCAGCCCCCGAGGCCCCAGGCTAGACTTCAGACCTCCACAAGTACAAGGTACTACGATGGCATCGTTGTAACTTCCTCACTTGTGGTAACTTGTTACAAAGGCCAGGGAGAGCGAAGGCAAGTGGCCCAGCAGAAGTCAGCTCATGGATCCTACCAGAACCAGCGACATGAGTTGCAGGGGGGCTCGGCGCAAAACAAAACTCGGCCCCGGTTCTAGACTTACTGAGCATTTCAAAATGGCACCAGGAGAGCATTCAGCCAAGGGTGGGGTCCTTCTGAGCAGCGGGGGCCGGTGCCCTGCAGAGACTGTGTGTCCCAGGAGCCCACCCCGAGACCCACAAAGAGCTAGTGCATTACAGGGTGGACTAAGGCCACGAAGCAAAAGGACAGGGGGCCCTGAGGGTGTGTGACAATGGATGGGACCCCGAAAGCTCTTTGAGGTGCTGAATTAGAGTTTCCAGGTAGGGTAACGGCAGGTGCAAAGGCCAGGTGGTGGGGAAGGGTTTGGTTGCACGCTTCCTCACCCAGAGACAGCAGCTGCCTCAGTGAGGAACACCTTATCTCCTCCAGAACTCGACACTTCGGGGACCCCTAGATTCGCCGGAACTGGACCCCGGCAGAGAAAGGTCTATTCGAGCCCACTGCCCATTTTCGGATCGGGTTGTCGGTTGTTCTGCTACTGAGCTATAGGCATTTTTCCTCATATATTTGGGATATCAACCCTTATCAGATACGTGGTGTGCTGGTATTTTCTGCTGTAGAATGCTTTTCCAGTCTGCTGATTACTTTCAAAAATAGCACAGCATAAGAAACAAAGCTTTAAGATATTTTTTAGATTAAAAACAGTTTTCAAAATAGAAGGGACCTAACATGTAAGGTTAAGGTGTACAATGTGTTGGTTTAATACATTCATATATTGCAGTGTGATTACTACGGTAGCATTAGTAACATCTTGATCATGTCATAGATTTATCACTTCTTTACTGGAGTGGTATAAGTAAAGTTTTATTGGCACACGGTCCCAGCCATTTGCTTACATACTCTCTGTGGCTGCTTTTGACCGACAGCGGCAGAGTTGAGTCACTGCTACCGAGACCATACAGCCTGCGAAGCTTGAAATATTTACTATCTGGCACTTTATGGAAAGTTTGCCAACCCCTGTCTTAGCCCTCAGGGGCTTTGGCGAATTGAGGCCAGGGCACCATACTTGCGCCAAGAACATGCTGGAAGCCAAGAGGGTAAAGAACACTGAGGCAGGGGAGAATGGAGGAAGTGAACGCCAGTCACATTCTTGACCGTTCGAGAGACTTCGAGAGGGAAAATAGATGACCCCGAATCCAGGGTCGGGTCCCAAGGTGTCCCAGCTTCCAGCCACTCAAGGGGCTCCTGACAGCCCACATGTCACCTGTTTCTGTCAGGGCCAGCAGACCACAGTGTCACCTGAAAAGGCAAAGCTGGACATCTCCATCAGCCTGACCAGATGGAGGCTTAACCAGAAATTAAATGAATTTATAGAAAATCTGAATTCCAACATAGCTGAGTCTGGAGCTGTGTCTCCCACGCCCACCCATGTCTACATTATCGAAACAGCAATTGCGGGGAGCCCGTGTGGCTCAGTCGGTTAAGCATCTGACTTTGGCTCAGGTCATGATCTCATGGTTCCTGAGTTCGAGCCCCATGTTGAGCTCTGTGCTGACAGCTCAGAGCCTGGAGCCTGCTTTGGATTCTGTGTCTCACTCTCTCTCTGCCCCTCCCCTGCTTTTGCTCTGTATCTCTCTCGCTCTCGCTCTCTCTCTCAAAATAATAAACATTAAAAAAAAAAAAAAGCAATCGTGACAGAAGTCATGTTGACTCATATTTCAGGAATGTCTCCATTGAGCAAAGGGCGACACACAGCACACAAATGAGGCCCCCTGGTCCCTCCAAAGCAACTGCCAGCCTCACCTTGTCCTCACCAGGAGGCAAGAAGGTTATCCTCCCCACTTCACAGGTGAACAACGGGAGGCACAGGAGCTGTTTATTCAGTAAAACCACCCCCTAAAGCCATGGTCAATAGAACCTTCTAGAAAAAGCTCTCCCTGGGCAGAAGTGAGAGAGCCTCCAAGCTGAGTGCTAGAGCTGGCATGCTGTGTATTCAACAGCTTGACTTTGGGGAGGCAGTGTCCCCCTCTGCTGGTGTCATCAGCACAGCATGGGGGGTGGGGGGCAGTCGTGGGATGCGGTGCTGTGGACTACGCTCGGGGCTCCTCATTCTTAGGGTTTCCAGGAAATTGAGCCAAAGGTTCCGGCAGTGCAGGAGGCCAGAGCTGGTCCCAAAGGGGCCTGGCCATTCTGTGTCCTCATGCACAGGGTCAGCAGTGTGAAGCTCACCCATTTGAAATCAACCCTCTTCCCCTGCAGGTCGCCAGCGGATGCACACGGAGGACTCAGCCTCCCTGTGCTGTGCTGCCCGTGCTGAGTGTGAGGATGGGAGGGGGCAGGGGTAGGGAGTGGGGAGAGACTCCTCTGTTGCTTAACGAGCAGCTCTGATTAGGCCAGGGTCCCTGCAACGGAGGACAGATAGATGCCAGACTGACAGAAGAGGGCTCACAGCAGCTCTGGGATTCACATCTGGCCACCTGGGTGATAGTCCAGACGACCACACTTTCGGGAGGTCCACTGGCATTCACTCTTGCTGCTTGCCTACTTCGTGGGAGGCGCTGGACGCAGCTGATCTCATTGAATCCTCCCAACAGCCCTAAGCTGGAGCTATTATTACCCCTGTTTCAGCGACGGAGGAACTGAAACAGAGAGGCTGAGTACCTCGCCCAAGGTCACACTGCTCTGAAGGACTGAAGTGACATTCAGTGTGACACTCAAGCCAAGGCTACCGCTTTAAAAGAGGCTTTGTTTTAAAGACGCTACATTTTTACTCAATTTGGAATTTTGAAAAGCAGGAAGTTCACGTGGGTCCAAAACAGAAAGGAAAAAAGAAAAAAGGCACCGAACAAATCCGTGTCCCCTCCCCTCCCCAAGTCCCCGTGTTTCACCCCCACCTCCATAAGTAACACCTAGTCATCCAGAGGGTAACTGCAGTTTCTTTAGGTAAATAGGAGCTAATACAAATATAGGCATATCTTTCCCTTTTAATGCAAAGAGGTGTGTACATGTTATATGCTTTTGGAACCTTGCTTCACTCCCCTGTCAGTTTCTTTAATCAACCCCCTACTGATGCGGGCTTAGGCTGTTTTCAATCTTTCGCTTTTATAAACAATGTTGCAAAGAATAACCTTGTACATAAATCATATCCCACAAGCCGAAGTTTATCTGTAGGATTGCTGCTGGGCTGCAGCCCAGCTGGGACAGAGGGTTTCTGCGTTTGCAGTTTGGAGAGAAACTGCCAAAGGAGACAGACCGAGTTCCAAACACAAGCAGCCCGAAACGCTGGGGAGCCCAGCCCTGGGCGGGAGCAGAGACCTGTGAAGTACAGCCTCTTTGGGGCGTGGTCCGGGGCGGGGCCGATCCAGGGGCGGGGCCTGGAGGGCGAAAGACCGCCTCCCGGCTCTGATTGGCTCCTCTAGTTCTGCCACACCACCTCACCATCTCAGCGTCTCAGCGTCTCGCCCCACCTGCTTCCTCTAAATTCTCCCGGGATGGCTTTACTCTCAGGGCCGCACATGGCCCTAAACGCACACGATGAAACATCACGCAGCCACGACAGGGGAGCCGGACAGCGGGGGCGAGCGCCAAGATGTGTTAAAAGGAAGCAAAATAGAAAAACGCGCCGGGGGAGGGAAGGAAGCCTGGCCACCACCCTGTGTATCCCCCGGGGATGCTGCGCCACGGGGCGAGGCGTCATGTCGGGCTTTCCCCCACCGACAGGCCGAACCGTTCGTTCAACAAGGACCCCGAGCCGCCGGCCGCGGACCCTGGGCATTTTCTAACCAGGAGGGCATTCATGGCAGCTCGTCCCTGCGCGGGGGCGGGGGGGGGGGGCGCCCAGGCGAAGGGGTTCACGTGCACTGTCCCGGTGAAGCCTCCAGCCACCCGTGAGGTCAGTTCTATTATTATCCCGGTTCTCCGTCCTCCGAACGAGGACAGAGGTGAGGTCACTGCCAAGCCCCGCTCCACAGAAAGCCTGTTTGGATCATCAGGGCCACTCTTCATGAGCAGAACATTTGACGGGGGTGGGTCACAAGGCTAAAAATATTTATTTGGAGCCGATTCTCAGGGCAGGCCACATTCCCATCCAGTCCTGTTACAGTAGCTTTGAGGACAGGGAAAGAAAGGATGGGTGAGTGAGGGTTCCGACCCCAGCTCTTCTTTTCGGATATGCATGGATTTATTCTTCGATGAAAGTAATGCAGGCCTGTGGCAGAGAAATGGGGACCTACAGGGAGAAAATGAAATCGATCCATAAACCCACCGCCCCCGGGGGGAAGCCTCTATTAGCATCAGGGAACGGCAGCGGCTGGTCCGTTTTCAGCATGTGTCTAGCTGCTGCTACCCTACGTTATGGCAACGTAACACGTGTGCAGAAAAGAACACGGATCAGAAATGTACGGCTTTCTGAGTTTTCAGAGCGAAATCTCCCACATCCTGAGCAGCCAGGTGAAGAAACCAGAACGTGACCACGAGTGCGTTTATTTAAACAAAATCAGGATCCCCTTGTGTTGTGGCTTGATTAGTGTCCCCCCCACCCCACCCAGAGATATACTGAGGTCCTAACTCCCGGTTCCTGATTTGGAAACAGGGCCTTTACTGAGAGAGGCAAAGTCAAGGCGGGATCGCCCTGACCCAGGAACCGGGATCCTTCTAAAGAAGTGACACAGAGAGAAAGCCACGTGATAACTGACGCGGCCGAGGGAGGGATGCAGCTGCGGACCTAGCGGCACCGTGATTGGCACAGCCACGGGAGACCTAGAGCCTTCGCAGAGAGCACGGCCCTGCCGACGCCTTCGTTTCAGAGTTAGACCCTGCGGAGCGCCGCGAGAATCCATTTCTACTGTTTTCAGCCATGCTGTTTCTATCAACTCGCCGTGACAGCCCGAGGACACTGATACATGGGGTGTGTGCGGTTTAATTTTTCTTTCTGGTTATGAAAGTCCTAGGAGTTGGCCACCTCTCACCTGGACACGTGCTCAGCTCCTGGACTGTTCGAAGGAGGTCACGTGCACCACCACGGACATATCGGAGGCTGTTGCCACAAAGAGCACATGGGTGGCTCCCCAGTGTCCCTGTGGTCTGGCTCCTGCACCCTCCAATCCCGTCTTACACCTTGCTCCCCGTCCAGCCACGCGGGCCACCGTCGGCCCCTCCTCCTTTTTGTTTCTGCTGCCGCAGGGCCTTAGTACGTGCTGTGCCACCTGCCACAGATGTCCCCATTCTCCCCTGACATGCACGCGGCTTATCGTCATTTTTCGGATCTAAACTCTTTCCTGCGCCCTCCCCTATCATGTCCCCTTATCGCCCAGTGATCGTGTGACTTCTCCTTACAGCAGGGGCTCGGCTTCCTCAGCTCCCAGAGAGGACACCTCCTCCCTCATGGATCCCCAGCACCCCGTCTAAACATCTTACCCCTCGTCGCTATCCACGGCCGCCTCTTGGTGCTGTATTAGCGTCCCTCGCCCATCTATTCTCCACCCTCGGCTGAGAGTTCCACGAGAAACACACCCCACTCCCTGACTAACGGGTCCACAGTGAGGTTAGGGCTTTGGTTTTCCCAAGTACCGTCAGTGGGGGCTCATTTTAAATTATGTAACTAAAAAGGTCACTGTCAGGCGCTGGGACCAGGTGGGATGGGCTGTAAAAGTGCTCAGTGGGCAGCAGGAACATTTGGGGTTGGTCTAGAAACTCAAAGGCCTGGGGTGGGGAGACGAAAGTGAACACATCGGCGGCAGTGACGAAGAGTGCCCAGGGCTCACATCCCTAGAAAGGCAGAGCTGGCTGGGAAGCCCACGGACTGGGAGCACGCGGCCGTCTGCAGTCTGGGTGGATGTCCTCACCTTCCGTCTGGGGAGGGGACGCTCTCAAGAGCAGATTCCCAGGGACGGTTTCCCAGGCCGAGAGGCAAGGGCCGCCTCCCTCCTAACAAGACCAGGCAGCCCGGGATAGGGAGGGACTCCAGCGGCAAGTCTGTGCACATCTTGGGCAGGGGCCCAGTGGAGTAAAGCAAGCCTCGGCCCACGTCTGCTCATCACCTGCCCTGTGCCTCTCCGGGGAAGACCGTGCCCGGCGGGGCCCTGGCACAACATCGGCGCTCAATAAGTAACCTGTCGTATGGCTGGCTGGAGCGGTGAATGGCTGGATGGAGGAGTGGATGGGCAGAAGGGCAGATACGTGGATGGATGAATAGATGGGTAACAGACAGATGATGAATGGATGCATGGATGGGGAGATGAACTGATGGATGCTGGATGCATGGATGGATGGATGGACAGGGATGGATGGACAGGGATGGATGGATGGAGAGATGGATGGATGGAGAGATGGATGGAGATATGGATGGATGGACGGACAGACAGGGATGGACAGAGATGGATGGATGGACACGGATGGAGGGAGGGATGGATGGATGGATGGAGAGATAGATGGATAGATGGAGAGATAGATGGATGGATGGAGAGATAGATGGATGGATGGAGAGATAGATGGATGGATGGAGAGATGGATGGATGGATGGACAGACAGGGATGGACAGAGATGGATGGATGGACACGGATGGATGGATGGATGGATGGAGAGATAAATGGATGGGTAGATGGATGAACGATGGACAGATGGACAGATGGACCAACACATGGAAGCAGAGATGACACTGTACGTCTTTAAGGACAGGGGAGGAGACGCTGCAGTCCCAAGGTACAAACCGGGCATGATAGAAACCGCCCAGTCTTCAGGTCAATCTCAGCACCCAGCACGGAGGCCAGTGTGGAGAGTGATTTGGGCAGTTCGCACCCCCTGGGACACATGGAGATGGGGAGGGGTGTGCGACTATACTCGCATACCTCCAGGCCTGGTGTGTGCTGTTTCTTTCTCTCTGTGTCTCTCTGTTTCTCTTTATTTTAGAGAGAGAGCAAGCAGGGGAGGGTAGAGAGAGAGAGAGAGTCCCAAGCAGGTTCTACATCATCAGTGCAGATACCAACGTGGGGCTCGATCCCACGAACTGTGAGGTGAGTTCATGACCTGAGCCGAGATCAAGCCCGACGCTTAACTGAATGAGCCACCCAGGCGCCCCTAAGCTATTTCTTTTGCCTCGAACACCCCTCCCACTTCTTTGCCGGCCCAACTCCCACTCAGTCTTTTATGACTCCTCTTGGGCTTCTGTGTCTCAAGGAAGTCCCCTGAGGGGCCCTCCTCCCTCTAACCCGGGTAGGGCCAGCTCCCCCCTCTCCTTGACTGTGACACCCCTCAACTGACACACAGACCACCTATATTGCTTTTATTTTTATGTTTTTTAACGTTCATTCATTTTTGAGAGACAGAGACAGAGTGTGAGCAGGGATGGGGCAGAGAGAGAGGGAGACACAAAAGCCCAAGCAGGCTCCAGACTCTGAGCTGTCAGCACAGAGCCCGACGCGGGGTTCGAACTCAACAAACCAAGAGATCATGACCTGAGCCAAAGTTGGACGCTTAACCGACTGAGCCACCCAGGTGCTCCCAGACCACCCTGTATGGTGATGGTCTGTTTACTCCTGACTCCCCAGAGCGCTGTGGGTCCCTCAAGGGTAAAGCACACACCAGACCCCCCTTTCTGTCCCCAGTGCTAAACCCGCCACTCAGTAGTGCTCGGAAATGACCACTGAACCAAACCAAGCACACAGTGCAGTCCTTCCTCACTCCCCCGGCCACACAGACAATGGGAATTAATCTGAAATATACTTATCCAACTCAACTCAACCTTAAAAAAAAAAAACAAAACCAGAGCGTGAAAGAGAAGCAGGCTCAGAAAGAAAAATCCAGAGCGCCGAACTTACGGTTTGATAGAACAGATAGCTTAATGTTTACGTAGTGTATCGTGGTTCGCCAAGCGCTGTCACAGGAGTCAACTCGGCAAACCCCGTCAGAAGAACCATCTTTGCTGTATGAACAGGGCCCTGAGCTAAAGTGACCTGCCCGGGGACACACCTAGTACTAGGACCAAGGCCAGCGCTGGGATCCTGGTCCAGGGGCCTTGCCCGCCACTCCGCCTGTCTGCCTTCTGACCACTGGGTGCTTTTCAGGCTGACCATCTGTTGCTAGCTGGCCTGCCCGGGTGGGGTCAGCCTGACTCCCCTGCTTGTCCCCTGTGACAAGAAGGTTCAGCGAGCCCGCGTCACCTGCCTGGGCTCACACGGCTGGGAAGGTAAGGACTGGCTGGCTGGAGAGAAGGGCCGGCCTGCGACACCTCGGGCCAGGCACAGACTTGCCCTCTAGCGTCCCTCCAGGGTCGCCCAGCCCACCTGTGAACCGGGCGAGCCTCTGAGTGCCTGTCTCTCAAGCGGCGGCCATCAGGCCCGCCTGCGGGATGGCCACGCCCCGATCCCGTGAAATCGTATATTCGGGCACCAGCCACAGTGCCCGGTGAACAGCAGGCACTGCTCGTCTCGCCACCCACGGCGTCTTCATGATGCCAAACACAGCGAAGAGGGCAGGGGTTCGGAGCTTGCTGCAGGGAAGGAGAGGTTTTCTGTGCGTTACGCACAGCTCCTCGGCCTCATAGGGGAGGAGAGGAGGTTCCGGGGTGTAGACGGGGATGGGTGGGGAGCCCACCCGTGCAGGCACCAAGGTGGCAGGGAAGGCAAGGTCACCTCCGGGGGCCAGGGAGACCCAGCTAGCAACACAGGACCAGCTCCGTCTGCGATGGAGGGAGGGAGGGACGGTGCAGTGCAAAAGTCAGCCCGGCAAGGAGAGAGAAGCCAGGCGTTGGGCAGCCTCCCGTCACCAGGGCTGTGCTCCCCACCGTGTCCTCCCCACCTCTGGTCTGCTCGCTGCTCCCCCGAACATTCGGCATCGCTTTCCGCAAGCCAGCAAGGGAGAGGACCAACGCCACAGGTTCTGGATTCGAATCCGGGTGCTCCCAGCGTGCTAGCTGTGTCCTCGGGCAAGCTGTCTCTGAGCTCGACAGTTCTCTCCTGGAAAGCGGGGACTGCACATCGCCGTGGGAAAGAGACCTCGCACAGAGCCCGGTACATAGTAGGTGTTCAACGGACGTGAGGCGAGGACGGGCTGCTGAGAAGGTCCCAGGGGCCAGGCTCACGGAGCTCCTGCTACCAGAGCCTTTTCTTTCCAACGGTAAGCCTGTACAGCCACTCTGGAAGAGAGCTTGTCCGCTTCGTAAACACTGAACCCAAATGGAGGCATTTACGCAGCCCCGCCCCTGCGTGCGCCTTCGCCCCAGAGACACGAAAACTTCCATCCACACAAAAATCTGTAGCAGCTTTACTCATGGTGGCCAAGACCCGGAAGCAGCCTGGACGCCCCTCGATAGCTGACATGCACTTAGGGATCGCGACCCAGCCTTAAAAAGCAAGACAACTCAGGGGCGCCTGGGGGGCTCAGTTGGTTAAGCGTCTGACTTCGGATCAGGTCACGATGTCCTGATTCAGGAGTCTGGGCCCTGAGTCTGACTCTGCGCTGACAGCTCAGAGCCTGGAGCCTGCTTGGGTTTCTGTGTCTCCCTCTCTCTCTGCCCCTCCCCCACTCACACTCTGTCTCTCTCAGAAATAAACATTAAAAAATATAATAATTTAAAAATAAACAAGAAAACTCATTGGCTTTCAGGGGCATTACGCTGTGCTGGGTGGGGGGTGGGGGAACCAGTCTCCAGGGGAACGTTCTATATGATTCCATTTATATAACATTCCCAAAGGACCAAACTATAGAGGTGAGCCCAGATCAGTGGTTGCCAGGGGCTCGGGGATGGGGGGACAGGGCGGCCGGTATAGAAGATCCTTAGGGTGATTCAGTAGTTCTATTCTTCACTGCGGGGGTGGCCGAGAAAATCCACGCACGTGACAGAGCGCCATCGAACGACAGGCACACACACACACACCTAACCAATCTCCCTTCCGGGCTGAGATATTGCGGCTTAATTAGGCACACTGTAACCACTGGGGGAAACCCGGGTGTAGGGTGGAACACAGGACCGTGCAGTGTTATCTTCACGACTCCCTGCTGCTCTAGAATTATTTCAAAAAAAAAATTTTTTTTTGTTTTGGTGTTTGTACTGATGTGCATGGTCCGATATCTCCCGGCTGCGTTCAAAGACCCCAGCCAAATGGGGAAGAAAGCAGGAGAAGGAGCCCACAGGTCTTGCTAAAACCAGACTGCTAAACCTCGCCGGGGAGGACGCCTCGGGGTGGGGAGGCCGGACTCACCGTCGGGCCTTCCCGACTTCCGTGCGATGTTGAAATTTCCCCTGGTAAAGCTGCTACGTTACACGCGCTGATATGCACGGGCGGCCCGTGTCCGCCCGGACGGCCGCGCGCACGCGCAGAGCCGAGCCAGCGCCCGGGATCCGGCCAGGCGGCTGTGTGCGCGCGCATCAAAGGAAATAAACCACGCCGAACCACAGGTGCGGAATCCGGCCACGCCAGGTCGCACGTCTGTCAGGCCATCTGCAGGGCCGGGCCGCGCCAAAAGGGGTCTAGGGTTGTTTTGAACTCCTGGAGAGAGAGACAGACAGAGAACTTTCTGGGACCTGGGGTTAGCGGGTGGGTGATGGGAGGTGGGAGATGGCTGGAGGGTCTTAGGAAGGGAGGAGTCCCAAGAAGAGGTCCGATCCACAGCCCGGTTTTCCCAGGTGGCCCCAGTGTCTGGGGACTGGGGAGGACTTGGCTGCTAGGCAAGGGAGGCTTCGAGCGGGGGAGGGGCATGTCACTGCAGTGGGAGGGGGGGATCTGGTCCCTCAGTGTGTCTGGGGGATGGGGTGGCTGTGACTGTCCACCCACCTCGTCTCCTCAAGGCATTACTTCAAAAGATTTTAAAATGATGTCTTGGGGTGCCTGGGTGGCTCAGTTGGTTAAGCAGCCGACTTCAGCTCAGGTCATGATCTCACGGTCTGTGAGTTCAAGCCCCGCGTCGGGCTCTGTGCTGACAGCTCAGAGCGTGGAGCCTGCTTCGGATTCTGTGTCTCCCTCTCTCTCTGCCCTTCTCCTGCTCACGCTCTGTCTCCATGTCTCTCAAAAATAAATAAACGTTAAAAAAAAATAAAAAAAAATGATGTCTTGACCTGGGGGTGGGGGGAGTCACTTCTTGCTCTGAACCTCAGTTTCCTCAACTATAAAATGGGTCCAGCGATGGCAGGAATGAATGTCACGAGGTTGCCGCGAAGGTCAAGCGAGATGGCCACAGTCATGCACAGAACACACTTAGTGCCAGTCCCTGCACTGAGGGCTCCGTGCACATCAAACCCTTCGAGATACCGCGCCATTACCGCCCCCACCTGCCGAATGAGAAACCACGGCACAGAGGGCTTGAGAAACTCGCCCCGAGGTCACAGAAGCCTTCGGTTGAGGAGCTGTGATTCAAAGGTGCAGGTAACACCAAGCTCAAGGCCCTCAGAAAATGTTATTTAGACGATGATTTTAAGTGTTTTTCATTTTTTAGTATTTATTTTTGAGAGAGGAAAAGAGTGCACGCAAGCGAGGGAGGGGCAGAGAGGGAGACACAGAATCCCAAGCAGGCTCCAGGCTCTGAGCTGCCAGCACAGAGCCCGACGCGGGGCTTGAACCCGTGAACCGTGAGATCATGACCTGAGCTGAAGCTGATGCTTAACCGACTGAGCCGCCCAGACGTGATGATGATTTTAAGTTTTCAGCACGTGCACAGCCGAAGACTGTATTGGGAAGGAAACAGAAAATGTCGCTCTGTTCCCATTTGAAGACCTGCCCGCGCTTAGCCAGAGCGGGGACGGTGGGGACTGGATGGGCCTGGCTACTCACCAAGACCACAGCTCCTGCCAGAAGGGGCCGCTCAGACTGGCGAGCCAGGGTGAGGGGAGCAGGGCGGGAGCCCCCGGCCCGGGCCGCCCCGGGGACCGGCCCTCTCGACAGCCCACGTCACAGAGGACGCGGAGGTCTGCAGCAGGGGCTTCGAGGCAAAGGGCGGGCCTTCTGGCTGCCAAGCTCAGAAACAGTGCCCTCTTACTCATCGCTGTGCTGTAAAGCCTTTATCTCCCCCTCTGTACAATGGGGCCAGCCAGTGCCATCCAGGGACTTTGAGATGTGGCCAGTGCTCATGACGCCTCCACAGCCACCCGGGGCTTTCTTTCCCTCCCGAAGCGTTTCTTCCGCACAGAGAGGAGAAGGAGGCCATACCCCATGAGAACAAACGGCTGGTGGGTGAGGGAGGGACAAACAGCTAGAAGCAGCTACAAGGAGCTAGAAGCAGCCAGAAGCAGCTAGAAGGAGCTAGAAGCAGCTAGATGGAGCTAGAAGCAGCCAGAAGCAGCTAGAAGGACCTAGAAGCAGCCAGAAGGAGCTAGAAGCAGCCAGAAGCAGCTAGAAGCAGCTAGAAGGAGCTAGAAGCCACGTCTCCAGCCTGAAGCCCATGGGGACGAGACCCGCACACACTGGGGAAGCCCCACGGCCCCGCTGCCTCCTGGGCCCCACGCCGAGGTGGTGCGGGCGGCAGATGGCAGGCGGCCTCGAACTTCTATCTCAGGTCTCCTGAAAAGCCGGAGGAGCTTTGGCTTCCACAGGCACTGTCGGCACGGGGTGCTGAGTCACCGAGAACCTTGGTCAGTGGTTCCCGACTAAGGGTGCCCGTGCAGACGCCTTCCCGCCGCCCCCCGCCCCAAGGCTCCGCACCAAGGGAGCCCCCGGGCTGGGGGTGGGGGGTGGAAAGGACGTGATGGGACAGGAATGGAGGACAATGGGGAGAAGGAGACAAACCCCCGGACTGTCACCGCGAGAAATCCAGAAAGACCGGTCTGGGCCAGAGGCTAGCAGGAGCCGGCCTGCCATCCCACACCCACTGCCTGCGGTCAAGGCTCGTCCGCTCCCGAGGGCGGGGTGACCATGACACCTCGGGCGCCTGGCACACTCTGTCCCCTCCAACCCTTACCCCGGCCTCAGTGGCGTCCCCTAATGAGGCCTCCCATGGCCCCCAGCGGGAACCACAGACTCACAGGCCCTCAGGGACAGGCCCGGGACCGAGGAGGGCAGGAGGCAGGCGGGAGGCGACAGGCCTGGTGCGGGCTGAGAACAAGGGGGCTCCCAGGCCCCCAGCGCTGGGCAGCTGTCACTCAGCTCCAGCCGGCACTTGTCGTGCGGGAACGTGGGTCCAGGGCTGCCACGGTTTTCTGTTGTTCCAGCAAGTCAGAAACCTGGAGCATTTTTTAATCCTGATTTCTAAACATTGTAATTCCAAATATATATATAGAAATCTAGGGGCTGGACAGGGCGCACCAAGCTGGACTGTGGCCGGCTCCGCCCCTCGGCCTCAGAGGGCGAGAACCCTGGGGGACCAGCCTCCGGCCGCCTCCCCGGGCCCCTTTCCTCCTCCTGCCCTCAGGGAGTCCAAACGGAGCAGCGGTTCGGACACAGACAGCGGCTCCCAGCTTCCTCTTCCACCCCTCGCCCTCGGAGCCTCACCTCCCAGAAGCACACCCCTGAACTCCCCGGGGTGAGGGGGCTCGGTTCCCTGGGGCCCCCAGAGCCTTTTAAAGCCAGGCGGCACACAGGATTCCATTAACTGCTTTCCTTCCTCCTAAACCACTGCCGATCTGAGGAAAGCATCCAAGGAGACCAAAACTACACACACACGGTTCCAAGCCCAACTCATCCCTAACATCCAACATGACATGGCCCCTGGCAACCTCTCTGCATGGTACCCCCTCCCTCATTTCGCTCCCTGACACCCTCACTAACCTGTCAGCTCCTGAATGTGTCAAACTCCCACCTGCCTCAGGACCTTTGCACACACCACTCTCTGGGCCTGGACCGCTTCCCCAGCAGATCTCGGCATGGCTGGAGCTGGGGGCGTGCCCGGGTGGGAGAACGGACATCTGCCAGCCGACCCCACCCACGCTCCCTTGTAAAGTGACACCTTCGCTGGCTTTAGGCCACCCAATCGGGCCGATATCACGGATCGTTCCATACCTCAGGGCCTTGGCCCAGGCAGACCCATCATAGCCAAGGATGCCAGTCCCAATGTGTTAATGTGTCCTTGGTCTCCCCAGGGGCGTGTGAGCCCCGCAGAGCCCGGGCCTTCATCTGTCTCCTTCCGGCCGCCTCCCCAGGGCCCCCCCGAGCGACCGGCCATCGGCGAGCGCCAATAAACACGTTACGTCGAGGCCTCTAGAACAGGGGGGCTGTTTGGAAGACATTCGGATCTTGGAAATTAGTCCCATCTGAGGGGAAAAAAATTACATCTCGGAAGCAAGGAAGTACCGTGTCTGAAATATGTGCCCCCCACCTCGGCACCCGTGCGCCCCCCAAGGCCGTGCCTGTGCTGTCTTCTCCCGGGTGCCCCGTGCCCGGCCCCAGGCGGCAGCTCTGCGGCTCTAGGCTGCGACCCCGCTCCCCAGGCCCTTCCCTCCGCAGAGGACGAATACGGAATAGGCAGCACGGACCACCTCCGGGCCCGCACGACCTCTGGTAAGAGGCTCAGGCAGCAGGTGGCATTATTCTTATTTTTCAGATGAGGAAACTGAGGCTCAGTGGGGCCAAGGGTCTCACATCCAAGTCACGGATGACAGAAGGCTGAAGACCTGCCCCCTGGGAGGTGAAGCACGAGCAGGGGCAGGAGCCACCAGCTGGAATTCCGGCCAAGAAAGCTCAGCTTCGGGCCCAGCCCCAGGCCGGGAAGCAGCTTCCGGCGGCCCTGCCGGGGCGGCCCCAGAGGAGAACCTGCTGGAATGTTTTCATCCACACGCACGGGCAGTGAATCAGCAGGGCCTGGCACACGGACAGCTCTGCTCGCAGGCCCGGCCTCGAGGGGACGTGGCCTTGGCCCGCCCCCCCGCCCCCAGGCCCGGGGGGCAGCCGCCCTTCTGGCCGCTCTCCAATCTCAGGAAGCACCCAGAGGTTCCGTCTTCTCCTCTTTAGGCCTCACGCCACAAGGTTCCTCGGAGCTCAAGAAAGACATGGAGGTACCTTCTGCAGAAACCGGCGGTCTTCTGTCCTGAGCTGGGATCGGGGAGCTACACGGCGCCTCGTGCCCCATGAGGGCAGCTGGCCCATCTCTCGGCTGGCCCCACACTGTAAAGCACCAACAGTGTGAGGGGCTTCGAGCCGTGCAACTGAGCTGATATCATGGCTCTCGCGTACCCCAAGGCCTTTGCACCGGCTGCGCTCTCCTCCTGGAACACCTTCTCTGCCTTGTCCCAGCTGCTTCGTGGACAGTTCCCTCCTGAAACTTTCCCCAGCTCCTCTTCACCGCCCTCGCCTGGTAGAATGAGCCCCTGTGTGCCCAGGGTCCCTTCTATCACAGCCGTCCACACATCTCCACCCCTTGGCCATGCTCCTGACACGTGGAAGGGTCAAGGACACGTCCGTTATCGAGAAGACACTCCCGAGATAGAAGGACAGGGGGTGGCACACTAGGTCTTCATGAATCCCAAAGACTGGCCTCTTGGCCAATACCAAACACATGGGATGGGGCCCCAGGGAGACCCCCAATCCCTCCTGGCCTTCATCGGGGGACCCATCCCCTGGAGGAGGCACCTCGAGCCTCAGAGTGAAGCACAAAGAAGGCTGAGCCCTCACCCCGGCCCGGGCTGACCCTCGTATGAGACAGTCCTTGATCCCAACGGTCTCTGTCCCATCTCTCCGTCTCCTGGACGCCACATTGCACGTCACCCGCACTGGGCACAGGCCGGAGTCAAGGCGGAGTGGAGGGCGGGTGGAAACACCATCCTGTGGCCTGCCTGTCCCCGAGGGTAGCACCTGGCTCTCTGCACACCTGATGTCTAGTGACCCTCCCAGCACGGGTGTGACGGATGAACGGAGACCCGCGTGCTGAGCGTCCAGCAACCCCCCAAAACACGCACTTATCTGTATGCCGAGCCCTGTCCAAAGTACCCTCCCTTTTTTAATTACTTTTTATTTTTTAAAAATGTTTATTGACTTTGAGAGAAAGCGAGACAGAGGCGTGAGCAGGGGAGGGGCAGAGAGAAGGAGACACAGAATCCGAAGCAGGCTCCAGGCTCCGAGCCGTCAGCACAGAGCCCGACGCGGGGCTCGAACCCACAGACGGTGAGATCATGACCTGAGTCGAAGTCGAACGCTCAACCGACTGAGCCACCCAGGCGCCTCCGAAATACCCTCCTTATTTGTGGTTTAATCCTCAGGACACCTCGGAGAGATGCGCCGAGGAGGGGGCACAGCTGGGACCCCCGTGGTCCAAGCTTCACCCTACTTTGGACGCACCAGTCACTCAGGGACCCTGTGTAAGATGGGGGACAGCTTGCACCCCCTCACCCCTGGGGTCCTTCGGAGGAGACACGAGAACACTCAGCACATGGGCCCGGCCGAGGCCCACGAAAGCACCGGGGAGCCCTGGAGGGGAGCCGATGCAGACCCTGAGGGGTCCCCCAGATGTCGGCAGGGGGAGTCTGCTCTGCGGGGCCCAGGGACGGGGAGCACCCACACGAGGGCCACGGGGGCTGCTGGCCAACCGGGGAGGGTGCGGCGCAGCGGCGGGCGTGGGGCCCGGCTCACGGTCACCCTGACCTCCGAGGCAAGCCAGCTGGGAGTCACTTTCCAACCCGGGCAGCGGAACTTGGCCGTGGCCGCGGCCGCGGCGCGAAGCCCCAGGTGAAGAGACTACGGGCTTTTGTTTCCAGCTGCTGCCGCCAAGACCGCATCGACCAAACGTCATCACCGGCTCCCCAGCCCCTTCGGGTCGCCGCGCTGGCATGTGTCATCCCCACTGTGGCTCATCTAATCCCCTTTATAGCAGGGGCCCTTAAAAAATACGTCTGTTATTCCTTTGAGATGGAAGTGATCCATCCAGGGAGCTCCTGGTTCCAGGGGCTTCTAACACCCGCCCCCAAGGCTGTATGGACAACAGGTCACTGTAAAAATAAAGCACGTTTCACCTGTGTGCCCTAAGACCGTCATGCGGTCACTGGGAGCACAACCGTTCCGTTCTGTCCAGCTTCTGGGACAGCGTCTCAGTCCCTGCTTTCTCAACCCCCAGACCCAAGAGGCCCCCTTTCTAGGCTTTAGAAAAACACGTGAGGGGGGCCCCTGGGTGGCTCAGACAGTTAAGCCACTGACTCTCGATTTCGGCTCAGGTCACCACCTCAGGTTCGTGGGATCGACTCCCGCGTCAGGCTCTGCACTGACAGCGAGGAGCCTGCTCGGGATTCTCTCTCCCTCTCCCTCTGCCCCTCCCCCCGCGCTGGCGCTCACGCTCTTGCTCGCTCTCGTTCTCTCTCTCAGAATAAATACACTTTAAAAAGGTGGGAGTTCTGGTACATTCCGTTGACTCTCTGTGCAGCAGGCATGAGATGTGGGGTTCTGATCCGGAGTCCCCCCCTCCCCCACCCCCCCGTGTCTTCCCCAGGGCAGAGACCTTGAAACCCAAGATCAGCTGGCGGTGAGGTGTTGAGCAGAAAGAATTCCACCTGGATCCGAAGCCGGGGGCCCCGGTCTCCATGGGACGGCGGCCCGTCCTTCTCCCTAGTCCGGGCCATGACTTCGGGCAGGAATCGCCTTCCCGAAGGGGACCTCACCTCCCTAAAGCCCCCAGGATGGCGGCCGGGCTATCTCGAGCCCTCCATAGGGACAATGACGACTAGCAATGTCTTCCCCATTCCCACGCCGAAGGGGGTGGTGTTTGCCTCTCCGAGCTGAGGGGCGAGGAGGGCACCATTCCGGCCCTGGAAAAATCCCAGACGCTAACAGGTCAAGAGAGTCCTAGGGGCACGGCTCAGGAGCGACGGGCTCAGTGGTCTCCGTATCCCCCGAGTCCACCTGGCTGGCCACCTCCCTTCCAAGGGCCCCTGCCTCAGTCTCTCCGTCCGTGGCACAGACAAGACTCCTGTTCAACTAGAGACAAGGAGAGGCTGAACTTCCAAACACTGATTCTAGACAAAGGCTCTCTGGGTGGGCAAGGGAAGGACACACAGGAACCGGCCCCTTCTCAATTGTGGGGACCTGGGGTGATTTCCCTGGCCCCCCCCCTGCAGCCCGGTGGAAGACGTGGACCCCACATCACCCACAATCCCAAGGTGAACCCTGATCGGCTTGAACAGATCCCAGTCCTACCCACGGTGGCCCAGACCTAAGTCGGTCAGCCTGGGGCTGACGGAAGGCTCAGGGGTTGAGGGTGGAGTCTGCAGGCCTACGTGTAACAAATAAGAATACAAGAGACCCAGTTAAACTTGAATCTCAGATCCACAAATTTTGTTTTTGGTAATAAGTATATCCCAAAGTATGGGATAATAAATAATAATCCCATACTTTGGGATATACTTATACTTTGGGACATACTTACATTTTAGTGTAAGTATAGCCCAAAGATTGCATGGGATATACTTACGCTAAAAATTTACTCATTTTTTTATCTGAATAAGTGAGTGCCATGTATTTTATCTGGCAACCCTGCTTAGGGCTCCCCCTAGCCAGGACACTGAACAGGAAGCAAGCCCCCTTGCTGGGGCTGCCACCTCCTATCCATAGGGGACAGCGGCAGCCGGCACGCAAAGGAAGCCAGGAGGAAGGCTCAGAGACCAGGGCTTTGCTGGGTCTCCTCCACCATCGCCTGCTGGGGTGCCCACTTTCATTCACCGAGCATCGGAGGACCGGGCATCAC
>PITB01026169.1:0-21896 GCA_004024585.1 Paradoxurus hermaphroditus
AAATAAATAAATAAATAAATAAATAAAGCCACAGCCTAACCATATTATGCAGATTGGTTCAAAAATCAGACATTAAATATTAGCATCCACTAAACTATTAAAAATTGGTACACTTTAAAAGGCAGATTTTATTTCAGGAACTTAACAGTAAATTAATAAGGAATCCATTAAATAAGTCATTGCATTCCTAGATATAAGAAGAAAAATCATATGACCATCTCAGACACCAAGAAAAAGGTGCACGTTAAATTCACCACCAATGGTTGATAAATAAAAAATGACAAAAGCTCCATCTAATATGACTAGTATATAGAAGTTTGCAAGAAATGTATAAGAAAAAGGCAATGACCAAGTTGAAAATGGAGGCCAAGAGAACTCACAGAAAAGGAAATATAAATGGTTAAACATAGGAAAAGAAGCTCGACTTCATTTAATGAGAGATCCCCAAATTAAAGCTGTTTTGAGATGCTATTTACACCTATTGGACTGGCAAGAATCCAGAAGGTTGAGAATACTCCGTTCACGAGGCTGTGAGGAAACAGGCATCACACATTGCTGGTGGGAATATGAATTGGTATCACCCCTGTGGAGGGCAAATCAGCGCCATCTATCAAAATTACATATGTATATACCCTTTGACCCATCAATTATACTTTTGGGAATTTATCCTCCAGTTACATTTACACACGTGCGAAATGATGTCTGTGCAAGGCTATTCATTAGCATGGCTTGTAGAAGCAAAAATGGCAAGCACCCTAACCGTCTTTCTGTAGAGACTTGATTAAGTAAATTATGGTACATCCATACGGTATAACGCCATGAAGTTGTAAAGACTTAGTGACACTTTCTATATATAGGTGGATTCAGAAAGAGTGCCAATATATATCATTAAAAGAAACAACAATAAAAAAGTGGCAAGGTGCCTTTTGTGTAAAAAAAAATATATATATATTATGTATATATAATCTTATTATATATAATATATAAGATATATAATTATGATATATACACATATAAAATATATAAGATATAAGATATAAGATATAATATCATATCTTATATACATAAGATACCATATATAATTATGATATATACACATATAAATATATTATGTATATAGTTATGATATATATACATCTATAAGATATATGTATTTGTCCTAGGTTGTAGGCAATTCCCTATTGTTCTAGGAAAAAGTCCTTGAAATGTTGGCCCCACTCTGTTTTTCCAGGTTGATCTTATTCCCTCCAACGCGCATACCACTCCGACCACATAACGTCTACTTTAGTTACAGTGAGCCACTTAACAGTCTCTGGTCATCTGTGTGCATATATTGCTCCCTCCACCTGAAGTACCAAGACGCCCCCCATCTTCCAGGGAAACTAGCTCTTCACCCTTCGAGAAGAGCCAGTTCCATTGATGCTCCTGCACTAGGGAGAGAGAGAGTGTTTCCCTTTGGTGGGGTTACACCCATTCCCTCCTTTGTCAGATTGTAATGAAATTCTTGGCACAGATACAGCATTCCCTGAGAAGACTATGAGAAATTCAGAAGCAGTAATCGTGGATTATACTGTCTTGCATGCCCATGACTTATCTGGCCCAGATGAGGCACACGTTATGAATGGTGGGCAAAAACAACACACACGTTCATCAACAGATGAACAGGTTAACGGACTATGGTTAGATGATATGATAGCATATTGTTCAGCCTTAAAAAAAAAAAAAAGGCAATTCTGATACATGCTACAGCACAAACGAACCTTGAAGACATTACGTTAACTGAAATAAGCCAGACGTGAAAGGACAGATATTGAAAACAGACCCTGGAATCATATAAATTTTCAAGGACAAATATTGGAAATGTATACAACTTTTCTCAAATGGTCAAATTCATAAAGACAGAAAGTAAAATGATGGTTGCCAGGAGCTGGGGAGGGGTGAAGGAGGGGAGCTGTAATTTAATGGGTTCAGCGGTTCAGTATGGAATGATGAAGAGGTTCTGGCGATGGTTGGTGGTGATAGTTATGCAACAGTATGAATGTGCTCAATGCCACCCAACTGTATACCTAAAAAGAGCTAAAATGGCAAACGTTATGTTGTGTGTATTTTACCACGATGCAAAAGTATGCCTTGATGAGGGGGATCCAAGGAATCCTTAGGATAGAAAGTCTCTGTCCTCAAGAACACTTTCATATCCTATCTTGAAAATGGTAAATATTGTACATTGTGTCCCTGCTCATCTGTCAAAACCAATTCTATCCTTACCAAGCTTTCTCTTGGGACTTAACTGAAAGGCATAAATGAATGGGCACTAAGACCTTGGTAAATATGCTACACCAGCCATTTGTCAATAAATATCAATGACCCGCGAGGTGGCAGACACCAGGTGCTGGGGACGTAGACGTGAGAAAGACAGGTGTCTTTTCCTCACCTCAGGGAGATTACCACACAACACTGAAGCCACAGATTCAGTGAAATGCATTGAAGATCCTTCACCAGCAGTTCCTTCCAGTCTACGGGGTCACCTTCTCCCTGGCCCCCTGAGCTCTTCTCTACTGCCTGTGGTAGTTTTCACGTAGGATCCTGCTAACATTCCACAGTAGAGAACCAATTCCCTTAAGTAAACAAAGCACAAAAAGTTTATGAAATACATGTCTGGGTAGAAAAGCACTGCTCATTTTTATGTTTTATTTTCAAGTTGGTTATTGCTAGGGGAGAGAAGTGCTATTGATTTTTGTATGTTGATCTTGAGTCTAGCAATCTTGCTGAAACTCTATTATTAGTTCTAATAGCGTGTGTGTGGATCCTTTTGGTTATTCTGGGTATATGATCATATCATTTGCAGATATTGTCCATTTTATCTCTTTCCTCCCACTCCTTACAACTCTGATTTCTTTCTCTTCTTTCGTAACACTGGCCATGACCTTTTAAATAAAATTTCAAAAACACCACAAGGCAGCAAAAAAAGTGGATCGATTGTATTATATTGAAATAAAAGATTTTGCTCAAAGAAACCACGAGCGAAGTTACTAACCAATAGAAGAGAAGATATTTGCAGTATCTAAAACAAGAGGTTACTATTTCTAGAATACGTAAGGAACTTCTGCATACCAACAAGGAGAAAACATCAAGCACTAGAAAAATGGTCAAAGGATATGAACAGTAATTTAGAGATGAGAAAACTCAAAGCTAATAAGCACGTTGAAGAGATGCTTAAAATCATTAAAAATCAGAGAAATGTAAATTAAAACAACAATGAGATACCACGTTGTATCTATTAGAGCGGCTCAGTTAGAAAGCTGGATAATGCCAAACGCCGGGGCTATAAGAACATAAATAACATGGTGTTTGATTTAATATGAGCAGGGTAGCAATTCTGAAGAGCAATCACGCAGCTTTTAGTCAAATTTGATACATACATCTGCTACAAAGCATGTATCCCAAATTCCCACACGTGTCCGTAAGTGGACCGGTACGAGTTCACGGAAGCCTTATCTGAGATGTTGAGGAGTTGGAGACAGTTGGGTTGTCCACCACGGGTAAGACATGGTAGATACAAACCATGGAATCCCATACAGCGACTGGAGGCAACAGCACCGATGTGCACATACCAATATGGAAGGGTCTTCAGAACATGGTGCTGAGTATTAGACACCCAAACCATCAGTGATGTCAACCAATGCCATTTACATAAAATTACGTGGCATCCATAGAAATGAAGAGTACACATTCATGAGGGTAGGAAGTGGGGAAAGTGAACAAACAAATAAGAGGAGATGGCCCTTGCACAGACCGATGGTCTGAAAGCTCCCTGATGGAAGAGAAAGATTCACTTTTTTAAGAAAAATAAATAAAGGGGCACCTGGGTGCTCAGTTAGTTAAGCTTCTGACTCTTTATTTCCATCAAGTCATGATCTCAGGATTCTTGGGATCAAACCCCTTGTCAGGCTCTGCACTGACAGCATGGAACCTGCTTGGGATTCTCTCTCTTCCTCTCTCTCTCTGCTCCTCCCCCGCCATTCTCTCTCTCTCTCTCAAAATAAATAAATAAACTTAAAAAAAAAAAAAAAAGAAGAAGAAAAAGAAATAAAAGCAGTGCTGAGAGGGGTTCCAGAAAGAGATGACAGAAACCAACCTGGTGTCTCAGAAAGAACACATGGGGCTTCTAGCTTAACCAAAGTGTCATCTCGAAGCTCTCTCAAAGATGCCCGCAGAAGTGGAACCTACCATACTTCACGCTATGGGAACACAGTGAGCACCAAGAAAAGGCAAAAGAGGGACGAGAGAAGAGCCTTTGCCTCCTTCTCACCTTGTGCAGAAAGAGAGGGTGTGGCAACCAAGGGGGAAGGGAGGTGTGGGACCACCTCACCGTCTCGCGACCTGCCAGGCCTCCGTCTTGCCGTGCTGTCTTGTGCAAAAGGAAAGAGAGACTAAGACAAGAATGGCCTTGTCTACTGATCCGGCCAGGCTCCAAGCGCCCTAGGCTCGTGTGATATGCACCAATAGGGGGAGGCCTGGGGAGCAGAGAGCCCACCCCTGGATTCATTATAAATGCAGGAGTACCTTGTTCTTAAAGATCTGATTTATAAAAAAATAAACGATTGGCCTCGAAGCCCATCAGTCAGGCAACTCACACACCCAGCCTTTCCCTCGGTTGCTTCTGTTGGATGCGTCATGGACGCCGAGGCAGCATGGAGCCGCACAGCATGGAGGCCCTCCGGAAACCTGGGGCAGCAGGAGCCGGACAGAATGTAAATGGTATTCTTACCAATATCTGTCCAAAAAAAAACCAAAAAAACAAAAAGCAAAAAAATGGTGATCGAATAGGCTGAGCGTTAGGGATTATGTATCGGCCTGGCTTCCTGAATTTATTCTCACTGGGTTATGGATTGTTGTATATGAGTTTGCTGGAAAGTTAGCCAGCCTACAAATCTCAAAATACTCTTAGGGTTGGGGGGCAAGGAAGCATCTCCTGTCTCTGGGCAGTTTAGAAAGCAGGAACGGGAAAGAAAAATAAAGGTGAAAATGTGTCAACAGGCAGGCAAGGGAATTACAAGCAAAAACGAATTATTGGGACCTCATCAAGATAAAAAGTTTCTGCATTGCAAAGGAAACGATTAAAACTAAAAGGCAACCAGTGGGATGGGAAAAGATATTTGCAAATGGCATATCGGATAAAGGGCTAGTATCCAAAATCTATAAAGAACTCACCAAACTCCACACCCAAAAAACAAATAATCCAGTGAAGAAATGGGCAGAAGACATGAATAGACACTTCTCCAAAGAAGACATCCAGATGGCCAACAGACACACGAAATGATGCTCAACGTCACTCATCATCAGGGAAATACAAATCAAAGCTACAGCGTGATATCACCTCACACTGGTCAGAATGACGAAAATGGACAAATCAGGAAACAACAGATGCTGGAGAGGATGTGGAGAAATGGGAAGCCTCTTGCCCTGTTGGTGGGAAGGCAAACTGGTGCAGCCGCTCTGGAGAACAGTGTGGAGTTTCCTCAAAAAATAAAAATAGAACTACCTTATAATCCAGCAATAGCCCTGCTAGGAATTTACCCAAGGGATACAAGAGTGCTGATTCGTAGGGACACATGTACCCCATTGTTTATGGCAGCGCTTTCAACAATAGCCACATTTGGAAAGAGCCCAAATGTCCATCGACTGATGAATGGATAAAGAAGAGGTGGTTTATATAGACAATGGAATACTCCTTGGCAATGAGAAAGAATGAAATCCTGCCATTTCCAGCAACGTGGATGGAACTGGATGGTTTTATGCTAAGTGAAGTAAGTCAGTCAGAGAAAGACAGATAGCATACGTTTTCACTCATACGTGGATCTTGAGAAACTTAACAGAAGACCAGGGGGAAAGGGAAGGGGAAAAAAATTAGTTACAAACAGAGAAAGAGGGAGGCAAACCGTAAGAGACTCTTAAATACAGAGAACTCTTAAGTGCTGAGGGTTTATGGGGGCAAGAGAGAAAGGAAAGTACATGACGGGCCTCGCGGAGGGCACTTGGGATGAGCACTGGGCGTTGTCTCGAAGCCAATTTGACAATAAATTATATTAAAAACAAAAGAAAGAAAGCGTGTCAGCAAGGAGTGGGTTTGAGGTCGGGGGCCAGTCATGAATTCAAAATGGGGGCTGCCTGACCCTGGTGGGGAGTGTTCCGTGTCCTAAGTGAGGGTTGTTCTCATGCTCAGTGATCCCCAGGCAAGTCCCCGGGGGATCAGAGTGAGTTTGGGATGAACATGTTTGGTGCCCAAAGTGATGTGATAAAATTTTATCTGAGGAAAATGGCCCAGACCCTGAAGGGTAGCCCTGTCTTCCCCACCCTGTGTGACCACGTGGCCATCCAGAGGGAGGCAGGGTTCAGGGCTCAGGGCTCTGCAAGGTAGATGCTCGCACACTTCTGCTGGCAGCACTGAGTCTCTGACACCAGAAGAGAAACAAGTTTAGGAAAAGTCACCCGTATAGATGGTGCCGAAATCATTATTTGTAAATACGCCTCCATAAGAATTTAGAAGGAGATTCTAAATGCAAAAGCTTGGAAAGCATCTTCGACTCCAGGCCCACTCACAAGCGCTACATGGAAGGCACATCTATGTGAGATGCCATTGCCCACAACCGTCACCCTTGAGTAGAAGCCGCCAAGCTTTCAAGGTGCAGAAGAAGAAATCAACATGGTTTCCTTGGGCTCCGGGGTGGGGAGATCTGGTCTCCCAGTGCCTCCTGATTCCTACGGTTCTCCAGAGAGACGTCTCTTGAGTGGTCCCTGAGACGCCCCTGGGCGACCCCCACAGTCGCATAAGTGAAGGGATGAAAAATCAGGCTTGAAAATTAGCCTTCACATGCATTTGCAACAAGTGTGTGCAGAGGAGAAACCTGGTCTGCTTTGTGACTTTCCTGATCGTCTTAAGTAATCCCTCTGGGCGTCACACGCCCCTGGCAGGTGACACTTATCCCAAGCCCTCCCATCCCCCGCTCTCCCAGTCTCTGCGTGTTGCACGCCACTCAGAGTCCCTGAATATCAAACACTCCGTACGCCAATGTGACAATTAGCAAGACATGGCCCCAATGTCCTGAAAGACATGGTGACATCTCTGAAATGCCAAACTCGCACCCAAGGCTTGGCTTTGACTCCCAAACAATTAAGGTCACCATGTGCCTGGGCATCAAATCAGAGAGAACTGTCAACTCCTTCAACTTGTCAGTTTCGGTGGTACTGAAATTTCTTTCTTAAAACAGTATCCGATTTCAAGTAGAAAGGAAGAGAACGTACAATACAGATGTTTCATGGAGTTTGAAGTACTAAGAGTCTAAAACTATCACTTTTACTTGATCAGCCACCTCTGAAGACTTCAAAGCATTTTTAGCAGACTGGGCACACGTTGTCCTGGCTTTACAGAAAGAAATGGATGAACCACCAAAGGTCTGCTGAATGAGCCTTTTTCCACCACATGCCATGGCTTAAATAAACCTAAAGGTCAGGACCACACTTTTAAAGCCATGCCCTTGGGGCGCCTGGGTGGTTCAGTTGGTTGAGGGTCTGACTTCGGCTCAGGTCATGAATTCACGGTGCCTGAGTTCGAGCCCCTTATCGGGCTCTCTGCTGTCAGTGCAGAGCCTGCTCAGGTCCTGTCGCTTTCTCTCTCTGCCCCTCCCTCACTCCTGCTCTCTCTCTCTACCGAAAATAAATAAACATGTAAAAGATAAGTTAAAAAATAGGGCATCTCGGTGGCTCGGTCGGTTAAATGTCCAACTCTTGATTTCAGCTCATGTCATGATCTCACAGTTTTGGGGTTCGAGCCCCACATCAGGCTCCGTGCTAAGAGGGCGAAGCATCTCTCTCCCTGTCTCTCTCTGCCCCTCCCCTCCTGCGTGTTTGCTCTCTCTCTCTCAAAATATATAAAAAAATAAATAAACTTAAAAAAATTAAAAACCAAAGAATAGGGGCGTCTGGGTGACTCAGGCAGTGGCGCATCCGACTTCGACTCAGGTCGAGATCTTCTGTTTCAGGGGTTCGAGCCCCGCATCGGGCTCTGTGCTGACAGCTCAGAGCCTGGCGCCTGCTTCGGATTCTGTGTCTCCTTCTCTCTCTGCCCCTCCCCAACGCGTGTTCTCTCTCAAAAGTAATAAACATTTTTAAGAATTAAAAAATTAAAAATAAAAATTAAAAATAAAGAGTAATTAATTAATTAATTAAAGGTATGCCTTCAGAGTCCCGGGCTGTCCTGATCTCGCAAGGTTGGAGAGGCAGAGAGGCAAGAGCAGAAGTCAGACGATGAAGGGCAGGGCTGTCTCCTGTCTGATGCAGATGGTGGCAAGCCAGGACGCTCTTGGTCTATTCAGAGAACAGAGCCAAACCGGCACTGGCCAGTCCCTGACGCACCCTAATGTGGACCTCCGTGTTGCCAGATAATCTGATTTTTAATGAGAAGATGCACATGTAATAATTTTTGCATAACATCCACTGATTTTTAAACGTTAGCTTATTTTTCGTTTTAATTTATAGCATGCCAAACAACTCCCATCTGTGAACCAGACACGGCTCAAGGCAGCCTGTTTGCAACCACAGTCCTAAGATGTCACCGCCTAGAGCAACTAGTTTCTATGTTTGGGGCGGGGAGCGGGGGGGGGGGGCGGGGGGGGGCGGGGAAGACCTCCTGTTTCAAACCACAATGACCACAGCCACATCTGCCTGCTAGGGGAGCTCCATCCTCTCTCGCCAGTCTGGAAGAGTTTCTAGGAAGCGTACTGTGAGAGGCCGGGGCTGGGTGCCTCCCCATTGCCATCCTCACACAGGGCTTGAAAGGGGACAGTGGACATGGGGACAGAATTTGGGGTTTGGAGGTCTGAGCGCTGCTGCATACGACCGTCCTTCTCCCCGCTTCCCAGTCTTCAGTGAAAGTTTACCAGAAGACCCTCCATTTTGCTAAGGGAGCTTGAGATGAAGGGGAAGGCCGGGGTTCCCTGCCCTGTGTCTATGTGGTCAGTGGAGAAGAAGTAGCCACAGGTGGGGCAGGGCTCTAGCTTCTGCATAAGAGGAGTGGGAGGAACAAATCACCAGGGACCCCTCCAGGGGTTTTGGACCGAGGTTTCGTGGCTTCCTATGGTAGGTGGGACAAAGATTGGGGATTCTTTTTTTGAAAGGTCAGCATGACGTCAGCATCCCGGAGGTTTGAGGCCATGTTTAGCCAGGCAGCCAAGAAGCCCTGAGTCCCTGAGACCAGGGCACACACCACAGGCTGCTTCATGGTGGATGATGAGGACTTCTGTCCTGTCAAGGGCCCCAGAGTTATCAGGTCCAGGGGCCCAGGTGCGGACTCACAGCCCAAGTCTGTATTCCAGGAGCTGCAGTTTCTCTGTACTGAACGACCCCATGCGGCATCACCTGAGCAAAGCCTAAGGCACCCAGGGAGAGGGCTTTGGCTCTTTCCGGGGGCTCCTTCAGCTTCCTGAAAACCCAATCTTGGTGGCAGCAGCGGTAGTCTTGAGTAGATAGAAATGGCCTCAGGACTCGGCTTGGAGCATCCCTAGAACTAAAGAAGCTAATCCTACTGTCAAACCAAAGGGCAGAGGGGAAGATCCCTATGGCTACCTTGGAAACAGCTCTTTCTGCTCCAGACACCAGAAGGCTTCCTGGCAGCTCCCCAACCCTCCAACCCCCCCCACCCCAAGGCTAAGTAACCTTAGCCTGCAGAGACTCAGTCTGAAGCCTTGCAGTTCACACCCAGCGGAAGTGAAGCTAGCAGCCTGGCCAAGGGACCTTGTTATTCAAATGGCCTTACAGGAGGCAGAGGCACTCTCTCTTCTTGTTACTTTGAGGGGATTTTAGAGTCACTCTCAGGAGTCAAAGTGGACAGGTGAGTTTTCCTTACATCCGCGTGGCTCTAATTAATGTATGAATTGTTGGCATTTTTTAAAGAGAAAAATAAACAAAACAGCGGCAGAGGGAGAGCAGTGTGCCCACCTATGGTCTGACTCCCATCATCTCTCATAACCAGATCAGTTTATTTGGTTAAAGCAATGTGAACTGTAACGCTGAATAATTTATCGAACTATTGAACCACTTGTAAAATAACTGAAGCTTGAGCCTAGTTCTCCATAACAGATTTAAACTGGAGAGAAATAAATGAGCCAGAGCTCAACCTTTCGGAATAGAAACGGCAGTCAGGAACCTGAGAGTCTGTACCACAGCACACGACGCGCATCTCCAAAGCATGTCTAACCGGCCACTGTCTTCGGCAATGACTCCGAAGCGTCTCCCATCCCTCCCCGACTGGGCCCTGCCACACGGGGCAGGGAGCTGAGATGGTAGAGGAGAAAGGAGATGAAGAGACGAGGGAGCAAGGAAACCTTTCGGCCATTGCGTCCGCCATCTTGCCGGTGACCTACCATCCGAGAGTCTGGTGAGGACGACCTGGAGGGAGTTGGCTGTGCACAGATGAGCTGGGCTCCACTGGTACAGGGAAAGGAGCCGCTGGTTCCACCCAGCTCTGCGCCCCGATGAGACAACAGCTGGCATTTCAGGTGCACATCTGGGCTCGCATGGTTACAGGAGCATTGGTAGATCCTGTAATTGGCATTCAGGGTGGACCAGGGTTTTCAACCATGTCCAACGGGGATGAGTGGAGGAGCTTTCTCCCCTAGTTCTTAAACCCTCTTTTATTATGCAAGTATTTGGGCACACATCCTAGACAGAGATACCATTTTGATACAGACGCTAGAGTAACAAGCTATGGAAGATACAGATAAGCAAAGGAGAAAGGACAACATCAGAAATCACAATCTCAACCGCTACTGATGTATATCCTTTCAAGTTTTTGCATGCTGCGTTACATGATGAATTGTTTCTAAAATGGGGTCATGTGATTTTATAACCAGCTTTTTGCAATCAGCCCATACTGTTATTATATATAACTATATATTTTTTGAATACACGTCTCTCACGTCCATAAAGCGCACGTACAAAGTTATTTTTCAGGGTCACGGTCCCTTCCTGATGGATGTAGGTTGAGTCTAACTTTCGTGGCTACAAGCAAAGCCGCGAAGAGGCTGGTATTCTAACAGCCAGGAGGACTTTGTAGGACGGAAGCATTCTCTCTGTTTTGTCTTTTAATCCTTCTAACCCTAGGAGGGAGGCACTGCGAATTTCTCTGTTTTAGAGATGAGAAAAATGAACTTAGAAATTTTAAGTAACTAACTGGCTGTGACATTCTGGGCAGGGAGCAGATCTGGAATTTCAACCCAGGCCTGTCTGTTGCTGCAGCCAAGACTCATAATTACCACAATCTACTGCTGTCTGCACACATCTATCGCATTTTTTCTGACTACTTCTTTAGGATAAACGCCTGAATGTACACGTACTGGGACAAAAGAAAATCAGAACTTTTCAAACAAGGAAAGGGAAAAAATAGTCGCCGTGCTCTGAGAGCTGCAGGCTCACGGGGGTAGAGGGGAGGGGAGGGCTGCAAGATTCGATTCATTCTGGGCTCTTCCACCCGGCCCGCAGAGACCCCCAGCCCTGAGAGGGAGTTTGAAGGGGAAAACCCGGGGCTCTAGTGAGTCTTCCCATTGTGACGTGTCACAGCCCATCCAGCCATCTGATATTACAATTATGATCTAGAATTTGGGGTGTCTTTGTTTATATGCCACGCTTACTAAATCAGTGTCTCGAAACTATTTATGTAAAAGAAAAGTCATCTTTGATCTCTAAAAATGTATGGGGGTAGGTGGTGCAGGAGGGGGGCATAAACCCATATATGGGAATGTGTTCCATTGGAGCAAAACGCAAAACGGCTTCTGTTTCCAATTACGAGCCTTTGTTCCCTAGCAGTGGCCGTCTTCCACCTTGCCGGAGCCCGCTGCCCAGCCTTGTTGTATTTGAGGGAGCCACACATCATTACGCCTTAAAATGCATCCTCACCTGAAGAAAGCTAGGACGTGGACACCAAAAGAGACACAGACTGCTCAGCCTAAGTTGGCCTTTCTTCCCTTCTATTCTAATAGATCTTCCCCCCCCCCCTTTTTGTCACTCAAAATGAGCGTCTGATGTACTAGCATAAATTGTTAAAAGCAGTTTTAGGTAAAGGAAGAGAGAGTAAAGTGGAGTTTTTTTCACAAAAGCCAACCTCAATTTATGTCAAAGAAGGTTAAAAGACCTTGGGATTAAAGCAATAAACTTGCTGCTGTCAAAGCTAAAACCCGCTAACAATTTAGTGCCAAACGCATGTTGTTCAATATCATTTCATATTATATTATGTCACAAAGAGCTGACGGTTCTGCATCACCCTGACAAGGCTGATTTACTCTGAAGAATTCATCGACATTTTGCACAGTCAAAGCTGACTTCATTTTGTTTGGATGGACGGTGGGAAATGTCTCTGCACTTGAGTTCGAATATTAGTCTGAAAATCATTCTCAGATTAAAGATTCAGGAGACCGCGGGTCCACGGCTTTGCAGAGCAAGGTGTTCGAAAGGCAGGCATAGACTTCCCACGGCTCTCATTGACAAAGTATTTAACTAAAGGCTTTAATAAAAATCAACAGAGGTTAAATTTGATTTTTTTTGGCATCCCCTAAAGTATGTGAACTGTTTAGCCAAGTCTTCAGAAAAAGAAAGTCGTGCGAGCAGATTTTCCCCAATCGAGACGTAAATCGTCTATAAACTTCTTAAGAGATGCTAATCACCTTAGTTTCTTAATTATGCGTACCCATGATTCCCTTCGCCCATTTTCTTCCTCCAGTAAAAAGGTCCGGGTGCAGCTGGTGACATGTCAGGATGTCTCCAAGCTCAGAGACTGCGGGACAATGGGCTTGGAAAACTCAAAGTCAGTGAGACAAGGGCTCTTCTTGGGACAATTCCAGAAGAAAAAGGTGAATCTAAAATCATCCGGCTTGTGCTTTAAAGAACTAGATGCGCATCGGGCTGTTTTTAAAATCACATAAATAAGTATACTGCGCAACATGACTTGTATAAATGTCTACCACACATGAAATCTCTGTCTATCTTTATATACTTAGGTGAAAGATAATGCAACAAAATATTAAGACTGGTTATTTCTGGATGGTGGGATTAGAGGCACAGGCGACTGTTTTTCATCTTTATGGCTATTGTCAAGTTAAAAAAATGTACATGACTGAGTTTTGTTTAAAAAATGTTATGGGGGCGCCTGGGTGGCTCAGTTGGTTGGGCATCCAACTTTGGCTCAAGTCATGATCTCCTGGTTCACGAGTTTGAGCCCTGCCTGGGGCTCTCTGCTCTCAGTGGGGAAGCCCATTTTGGATCTTCCGCCCTTCTCTCTCTCCGCCTCTCTCCTGCTCATGCTTTCTCCGAAAAATAAAATAAATATTTTTTAAAAATTAAAGTAAAATAGGGGGGCCTGGGTGACTCCGTCGGTTAAGCGTCTGACTTTGACTCAGGTCATGATCTCACAGTCTTGTGGGTTCCAGCCCCGCATCGGGCTCTGTGCTGACAGCTCAGAGCCTGGAGCCTGCTTGGGATTCTGTGTCTCCCTCTCTCTCTCTCTCTCTGCCCTTCCCCCACTCGCACCCTGTCTCTCTCTCTCTCTCTCTCAAAAATAAACATTAAATTTTTTTAAATTAACATGAAATAAGTATACTGTGTACGCTATAAAAAGGTACTAAGGGAATTTGTTATCCAAAGCAACCCCACCGTGAATGCCCTCTTGAAGCGTGGGCCTATGCTTTAAACCGGGACAAGATATCCCTAATTCGATAAGGTTCTACAGTTAAAGTTTTCAAACCCTGCTTCCTCTGAAGTTTGGCCTTACAGGGGTCGAGTCTGTAACCTGCAAGGAGGGGAGCGAAGAATGATTTCTGGAGGCTGTGCGTCGGGGATCCCACGCCCAGGGTCCTCGGGGCTGCCGTGTGTCTCCCAACCCACGCGTGGCCTCCGTGCCATGAGGACGCCGACTCCCGCCACCAAAGCATGCTGCGAGGCCCTGGCATGTGGTCAGAACAATTCCAAGGGCTCCAGAGAAGGGAGGCTCTCGCGTGTGTTATGTCGTGTGTCCCACAGCCAGGGAAGGACACTTCTCAGCCTCGCCGAGCTGCCCTCTCCCAGGCTCAGACGCGCCCCTCGTCCTCTGTGTTCTGACAGGGCCTCCCTGCCGCCCGCTTCCCGGCCGAGCCTCTCCGCAGCTTCCGCCGGAGCCCAGGGGAGCACTCCGCCAGCGCGACTTGCTAAGCGGCGTGTCCTTGCTCCCAAACAGGAAGTCGATCCCGGGCGCTGTGTGTGCAAAGCACCGGGGACACCTGCCCTGCCCCCCGTGGCTCCGTGGCCTCCGTGTCCCCCTCTGTACGACTGGCACCAGGGCCTGTGCTGTGTCCGCCCTGCAGGGGCGACAAGGGACCGAGGCCAGGTTGGGGATGCCGCAGGGAACTGAGCAGGATGAGCTCTAAGGCCCAGACGCAGGAAGGCCAGACGACGGCAGAGTGTGTGGGGTGCCGACCCCTGGCTTCTCCGGGAGGAGGCAGAAGTGGGACTGTGTCTGGAGGAGGAGAAGACAGCAGCCTATGCGATACGGGGATGGGGGGCACGTGCGACTAGGAGGTGAGTGACAGGAACCCCCGGTGGCACCGGCGCCTGGAGAGCTGGGTTTCTCTGCTCGTCTCTCAAAGGAGGCACCAGGCTCCCCGTCCCCATCTCAATCCTGAGTGCACGCAGACTCTGCAGTCACAGCGCCCCCCGCCCTTTCTCGCCTCCAGGAGACAACCTCAGTGCCTTGAGATGACCCCCACTTTTGCTTGTCGGTTCCCGTTCTTTGGGCAGTGCTCCTGTTCTCGGTCACTCTGTCCCCACTGAGCCTAACCCTGGCCGAGCATCTACCACCGACAGCTTCTCAACTTGACCTCCCGCCCTCCCTCTGGCCAGTCCTACCTCTGGCAGCACCCGAGGGCCGGGGTTGCCTATGGGAGGAGGAGGCCAGGCAGAGGACAGGGCTCGGACCGTCTCCAGGCTGTACACCCAGCCATCCTCACCAGCCGCTGGCTCCCGCCTGGCCCTCTGTGAAGAACACAGCGCTGGGACAAAGCACCGCCCTTCGGAGCACGCCGGCCGATACGGAGACAGAAAAGAGGTGGCGAGAATTCCACAGCCCAGAGCACGACGGGCTTTTGGCTGCAAGTGCTAGGATGGAAGAGGAGGAATATCCCGGTCAAGGGCAGAGAAGGGTGCCCAGGCGAGAGGGCACCTGGCCTCGGTCTCCACAGTGGACGTGCAAAGCCAAGTCCAGAGGGAGCGAGCAATCGTGAGAGAATTCTAAAGGAAAGTTGGTAGGATAGTGCTGGTGGCAGACAGACAGAAGATAGAACTGGAAAGGGTGGCTAGCCTAAGATGTTCTAGGGAGTCTGTACTTCATCCTCAAGGTGCCCGTCGGTGGGGCTTTGGGCCAAGGTTAAGTGTACTATCCATTGGTTGGACTGCAAAGTACTATCTCATTGTAGTTACGATTTGCATTTCTCTAAGGAAGAATGGTATTGGGCATCTTTTCATATGCTCATCAATCCTTTGCATGTCTTCTTTAGAAAAATGACAATTTAGATCCTTTGCCCATTTATATTTGGGTGACTTTTTCTTATTGAATCGTAACGGTTCTTTATATATTGTGGATATGATCCCTTATCAGGTGTATGATGTATAGATATTCCTTTCCATTCTTCTTGCATTTCAACCATTAAAGCAGCGTCTTGTTGGTCTTCCTTATTCTCATGTTCCCCTGCAAGCCTGGAGCCGGAATAATCTTTTAAAACATAAATTAGGTATTTTTGCAATATGACCTTTAAAAAACACTACTCCTAAGAAATCACTCCCCTGCTTAAAAAGAGGTGTAAGAAAATAAACTCCTTCTCTGGCTTCTTTTCACTATTGAGATGAACTCCAGGGTCCTTTCCCCAGCCTGTGAAACCCTGAATGAGTCTACTTCCCTGCCCAACTGTCTCTGCACCCCCATCACCCCCAACCTCCCTCAGGCACTTACAGAATCGCCACACTCCTGCACACCCAATGCCCGTCGCATTCCAGAAGGCTTCCCCTCTCCTCTTCCCCTGGCCAACCCCTTTCCACCTGCACCAGGTTACATGCTGCTTCCCTGAGCAGAATGGCAACGATCTTTCGCCTGCCTTAGGTCCCTTTGACACAAGACCGGCAGCACCCATCAAACTCACCACACTTCGGTTCGGGGAATTACTGATTGATGGCTTTGGGGCTGAAACCTGCAGATGGACCGGGCCACCTTGTTGTGTGTCCAGCACCCAACAGAGTGTCTGAAGAGTAAGCATGCGAGTCCCCTCCAGCCACCAGGGGCTGAAGGATGAGCTGAGGGGACCCGGCTCCTTCTCTGGGAGTGCGATCTGCCCAGATGAAGGCAAACCTAAGAAAACTTACTGAAAGAGCATCCATTAAAATTCTGTCCTGCCCTGTATGATCTGCACGCCGTTATTCTCAGCAGGTTTGGAAATCACAAAATTTACCATTTGCCCCCAAAGTCCTCGCTGACATTGGTGTTGGAGAAAGTGCCATCAAAATCACCCCTACAGGTCATCAGCAATCCGTCAACCTTCTTTCCCCCTCCTCCCCCCAAAAAGAAGGAAGGACCGTATTTCCTAGAGTTTGGGAGAGATCCGTGGCCTTTGTGGGTGTTGTTCGTTTTTAAGTTTGATTTTAAGAATGACTTTCTAAGAGGCCTTTGAAGTGTAAAGTAGCCACCTTTGCTAAGCCTAATGTGCTTCTGGATTTTCCCCTTGGGTCGGACAGGAATCAGGAAAGAGCTGAAAAGGGCCTATTCTGGATAGGAAATCGGCCCAGAGGGTCATTAAGGTGCACACAGATATTTGGGGTGGGAGCTGGCACCACAGCGAGGTTCCGGAGCCCTCTTCCATGTCTTCGTTTATCCTTCCCTTGGAAACAGTACCCCAGTTTTCCAGTTTGGCTCCAAGAAACCCCCCTCTCCCACACTCTCGGTCCTTTTTTAAGCTGTCCCGTACCCCTCTCAGGGGTGGAGCACCGGAGCCTTAGTTCAAGCTACCAACCCTTCACATTCATCTGTCCAGCGTGATTGGCTTAGAATTGGACATGTGACCCAGTGGGAGCCAATGAGATGCAGACAGACTGTGGGACTGCCGGTCTGAGGCTCACGTTCTGCCCCAGGCTATGCTTGAGAGTGGGTGCAAATGCTGGAGCCGTTGCAGCCACTCTGTGAACAGAGCGGAGAGGGGCAGGGTTCTCAGACAAGCAGGCTCCTGTCCTTGTTGCTCGGAGCCCCCTGTCCCAGCCCGGAGGCAGCTGGGCCTGCAGGAAACACCGCCACACGGCCGTCCTTTTAGTGATGCTTGTTGGTGAAGTCCCTCTCTCGCAGGTTCCTGCCACCTGTGCAGAAAGCAGCCTGCTGAGTGAACCTCGCTGGTGGTCGTCCCCTACACCCACACCTGCTGCGGGCGAAGGGGACTCTGGGATGTGGGTGCAGCTCGTGGGGGCGAAAGGGGCCCCTCCGAAGAGGCCTCAGCATCCTGCAGCCTGCTGTGGTCTCTCGCTGCCCCACCTAGCCGTGACAACCACCAGCGCCCTCACCGCCCGTCTCTAACCGGAGCGTTCTCGCATTTCGGAGGGAAGGATGCTTCCTCGGGAGGGCCCTTGGGCTGCAGCGAGTCTAGCAGTCTGCCTCCCCTGCCTCATGCTGGCCCCGCGCCCCGCACACTTGCCGGAAGCGCTGGAACGTGGGGCCTGCGTTTTGCTCCCTCCCTGGCCTCTGGTCCTGCCGTTGGGGAAGGGGAGCGGGTGGCCTAGGCCCACTCCGTCCCGCCACTGCTTCCTCGGGTCTCCCTTCCGCTGCCCTCGAGAGGTCAAAGGAGGCCACAGACACTTGCCTCCGCCTTGCCAGAGCCCCCTCCCCAAGGCCGTGAAACAAACAAGGCTCTTATCTTCCTCTCCAGGCAACATCCGCTGTCAGCACCGCCCGGGCGGCTGGTCCCCGTCTCCTGCCGGAGGCTTTTCAACCACTTAACACGGGTTTTTCAATTTCCACTGCTTATGCACATACATCTCCATCCCCGTGGATGGATTGCCACGGGATTTTCCTCTCCAAAATTCTGATGGACGGCATTTTTACCCGGGAATGATCCCGAAGTTAAAGCGATCTTCACCAATATTCATTACGTGGTAATGGCACAGAGCGCCGGATCAAAAATTCATGGCAGACCCGCTCTGCAACATTCTCCTCCCTGCACGCGCGCGGAGCAAATAGACGCCTCCATGTATATGCATGTAGGCGCACACGCCGCACGTGTGGATGTGTGCAGCGCGCGCCTGCCGGCACGTTCACACACGCACAGGCAGCCCGGGTCACAGCCTCTCCCGCAGCCTCGGTCCGGTGGCGTGGCGGGAACCCACCATGCCAGGAACGGGCCTGGGTGACAGGACGTCTCACCGGAGGGGCTGGCAGATGTGACTTTGGAAGAAGGGAAGAGAGCCAGGAGCAGGGCGGTGGGTTCCTCCTACTCTCCTGCTCCACCGCCAGCCAGGAGTTAATGCATCAATTCCACGGCTCATGCAAACACTGGGCGTGATGCTGGTGGGGAGCAAACACTTCCCGGGGATGCCCGCTCTCTCCTGTGGAGGGAGGCAGGGAGGATGGAGGGCCGGGGATGTGTCAGCCAGAGCCCAGGGCGGACCCCGCAAGCAGTGAGCCCCACAAACGCTCCCAGGATCTTTGGGTCAAGAGCATTTGTTGAAATTAAAAAAAAAAAAAAAGACTCTTCACAAGTTATGACAAAGATCCTTGCTCCTCACTCCCACAGGTAGGAAGAAAAGAGAGGGCCCTCACCATCTTTCAAACCCCGACGGGCCCCCCCTCCTTTCCTGGGTGAACCTTTTTTCTTTGTGTCTTGCTCCACCCGACTCCCCACCCCGCCCCGCCCCGGGGGCATGGCCCCAGGAAATCGCTCTATTTCCTCCTTTCCAATCCTTACGCCTCGAATCCGTTTTTATTTTCCCATAACCGTGGCCAGAAACACCGATGCGATGCTAAATAGAAGCGAGCTGGGAGTCAGGGATCGGGTCCTGTCTTTCTGACCGTCTTTTAGCCGTTGTGATTCCTCACCCCCCAGGGTCCGGCAGCCCCCGAGCTCTGTGGCAAGAACACAAGAACATCGTGGCCGTGGTGTGAAAACACTTGGTTCTCATTTTTTCGTATATGCCTATATACATATATATCTTCATGTATATCTTTCCTCTTCTTCCTCCTTTTGACCCACGGGCAAGAGAGCCCTCAATCCTTACACCTTACTGCTTCACGGACCTTCTGTCCCCAGTTATGCCTCTGGGTCACTGTTGACCCAGAATGCTACCTGGCCTTCCGTGGTTTGGTTTATCACCTGGTTTGCTCTCTGCCTGGTTTGCTCCACCGGGAGAGAAGGGTCTTTAAAGACTTGAATTATTTCCCAGGGGGATATAGGGTGTTGACAATCAAAGCTGGGGTCTTCTGCTTATAAGCAAATATTCATATATGCATATATATGCATATATATATGCAAATATATACTGAAATACTCCTCGACTAAGATTCCTCTCAACTGCGGGGCTCCTTGATGTCTGAGCATGCGTGCCACAGGGGGAGCGCAGAGGAATGGACGTGAATGGTACATCCCCACTAGCACCTCCTGTCGCTAGGAGGGTCCCCAGACAGAAGCATCCCCCTCCTCTCCTCCACCCCCTAGCACGCATGTGCTAATCCTCTCAAGGGCAATGGGAGTGCGAAACGTTGCAGACGAAGTTGCCAAGTTCACAAGGAGGGAGACGAGAAGGAAGCAGAGAAGCATTAAGCCCAGAGCAGAGAAGACAGATGAGGCACTGTAGGGTCATGGCGCAGCCTTGGGGACAGAAGTCCTTATAAGGAGGGTCTCCCTGGCGGGGAGGGAGGGCGGGCCGAGCGGTTAGAACCTCAGCCAGGGTTCAGACCGCAGAGCAGTCTCACGCCCGAGTTCGGAGATTTTGAAACATAGGGATAGGGCCCCCACTTTCCAGAGCTTCCCTCCTTCCACCTGCTCCAGCCGAGAAACCCCAGGTCCAGCGAAAACGTGCCGCCCACGCAGAGAAGGAGAAAGCAAAGCTGAAACCCGCAAAATCAGTCCCAAGGCGAATTCGTGGACTCTTGGAAACCTCCCCCAGCCAGCGTACCCACATTCCCACGTTTAAAACTGAGAGCGTTGGACGACGGTCGATACCTTAAATATAGAACATGCAAGTAAATTTGAATTTCGGGTAAGCAATTCTTTTGTAGAAGTGTGTACCCCAAACTTCGTGAGACATGCAAATACTAAGATTTTTATTTCACTTTATGTTTGTATTTTGAGAGAGAGAGAGAGAGAAGTGGAGGGGCAGAAAGAGAGGGAGAGAGAGAATCCCAAGCAGGCTCCACACTGTCGGGGCAGAGCCCAATGTGGGGATGGATCTCACGGACCTTCAGATCATGACCGGAGCCAAAACCAAGACCGGGAGGCTCAACCGGCCGAGCCGCCCAGGCGCTCCGATTTGGTTGATGGTTTACCCGAAATTCAATTTTAATCGAGCGTTCCATTTTTTTTTCCCTTTTCTTAAATCTTACCAGATTTCAGTCAGACGGAATGTCCAAGCCTTCTGTCGATCCTGCCACCCTCTATATCCTGTCTCCACCCTGAAGGGAAACCTGCCCACACACCCACACAGCCGTGGATAAAGGGACACGCACACAAGATGAGAAGTACTGCCCACTGGGGGGAAGGCAGATACAAGGACAAAACCAAGTGATCCAAGATGCGTTAAAAAAACAAACACCCAGTTCATGAGCAGTTAAGGCTAATGCGCTAAGCCTGAACGTCACTTATAGTCTGGGCCATCCAATGCCAGGGAGAACCTGAGAAACCCCAATTCATGATTAAAAGGATAAAATTCTGTGTAATCTGTCTTGGTAACCCCAGAAACTGACACTCATAAAAAGAAAAAAAAGACGAATCCTCTGTGTGACAAATTGTATTCATATTTTTGTCTAACCCACTAATTATTTTACCTGTATTAAATCCCTCTATTATTTTCACTGCTGGAAAACCACGGGGCGGTAAGTGCTGCTGGTACCTGTCACAGACAAGGCGTAAACAACGCGGTACAATAAAACCTCATATAGCACGGCACGCACAACAGCGGCTTGCCGGGCTCACCGGTAAAACAAAACATCAAAGCGAAAAACGTTAACCGAAGGTAGCCTGTAAGGAAAAACATGGCAAGTGAGTTTGAAGACTGAATTACTAATATCCCTGGACAACAGGCTTCACAGATAAGACAGAGGGGGAGGGAAGGGTCCTGGAGAGGGGGCTGACAGTGAGCTGTCAAGATCTGGCCAGAAAGAACTCCTCACCGTCTCTGCTCATAGGATGGGAGGCGCGGTCCTGCACGTCTGGTTAGCACTTCACAGTTTCCAAATTGTTCTCTGGATCTTCCCCCAACTCCATACGATAGGACAGAAACCTGCAATTCTCCAGAAACTAACTCTTGGAGAGGTCTGTGGTTTGTGATTTGACAAAGGGTGCTGAGATTTAGGGCACACTTGAGGAATATATATAAAACAATGACCAAAAAAATTTTTTAAAGAGCTCATAGAGTCCCCAGCCTAGCTAGAGGGACGCCCGTTTATCAAATCGCTGTACTAATGAATGAATGTCTAATGACAAACAGAGCTCAAGAATAGGACTGGGCTCTGTGTAAGCATATGGGGGAAGAATTCGCCCTAGCCGCAGGGCGTGAGGAGAGGCTCCCTTTTGGGGGTGATGCGGAGCTTAGAGCTAAATGGGGTGGGGAAAAGCCTTCCAGTTGAGAGAAGAGTC
>PITB01026170.1:0-21864 GCA_004024585.1 Paradoxurus hermaphroditus
TCTCTTGCTCTCTCTCAAAAGAAAGGCTTTAAAAAAATAAAATCTTAAAAAAACCAAAAAATAAATTTAAATTACTTAAAATAAAAAGAAATACGTTTAAATAAATTTAAACTCAAGTAGTTCAGTCTTACTAGTCACGTTTCAAGTGCTTAATAGTGACAGGGGGCTAGTGGTTTCCATACTGGGCAGCACAGGTGTGGAGCATTTTCAACGTAGAAAATTCTTAACTATATATATTTTTAATGTTTATTGATTTTTGAGACAGAGAGAGACAGAGCATGAGCAGGAGAGGGGCAGAGAGAGAGAGACACACACACAGAATCCGAAGCAGGCTCTAGGCTCTGAACTGTCAGCACAGAGCCTGACGTGGGGCTCGAACTCACGGACTGTGAGATCATGACCTGAGCCGAAGCCGGACGTTTAACCGACTGAGCCACCCAGGCACCCCAAGATTTTATTTTTAAGTAATCCCTGATGTGGTTTGAAGTGTTGCAGTTTGGAGCCGACACCAGGAAAGAATTCTTGAGATGTCTTCGGCACACAAAAAGGTGGTGTCATAAAAGCACAGTGACAGGACCTGTGAGCAGGAAGAGCGGCACGGGGGTTGTGACTAGTGACTGATTACATACCTTTCGGGAACGACCGAATTAGTGGATTCCGTTACTATGTGCTTTACCCTGCTGGGAGATACCCGAAGGTGTGAAAATTTGAATTTGAGATAATCATCAGGACTCCATAAGTGAGCTATAGTACTTTTCAAAGGTTCTGGATTTCTTATTTAAAGTTTGTTTCAAAATTTACAGGGGCACCAGGATGGCTCAGTTGGTTAAATGTCCGACTTTAGCTCAGGTCATGATCTCATGGTTTCTGAGTTCGAGTCCTGCGTTGGGCTCCATGCTGACAACTCAGAGCCTGGAGCCTGCTTCAGATTCTATGTCTCCCTCTCGCTCTGCCTCTCCCCTACTCGCACTCTGTCTCTCTTTCTCTCTCAAAAAATGAATAAACATCAATCAATCAATTAATCAATCAATAAAATTTACATTTAAGGGCACCTGGCCAGCTCAGTCACCAGAACATGCCACTCTTGATCGTTATCAGGGTTCTGAGTTCGAGCCCCATGTTGGGTGTAGAGATTACTTAAAAATAAAATCTTTAAAAAAATAAAGAAAATAAAATCGGCATTGAAGAAAATGCTTTTGAAGGCACAACTCTGTGAGTTTTGACGACGCAGAGCCTTTGGTAGCCACCGCTGCGCTCAAGATACAGAAGAGGATCTAAAAAAAAAAAAAAGATACAGAAGAGACTTCAGGGTTGTCAAAACATTTTCTTGTGCTGCCCCCTTGTGGTCAAACATTCTTCCTTCTCCAGCCCCAACTCCTGGCAACCCCTGGCGGGTGGTCTATCCCTACAGCTTTGCCTTTGCTAGAAGACCACAGAAACGCAGTCACAGAACGTGAAGCCTTTTGACATAGGCTTTTTTTTTTTTTCTCTCGGTATCTGGCATGTGAAATTTATCATGTGGATGGCTTTTTGAGAAACTCGTTCCTGTTTATTTCTGAGTAACGTACTATAATTTGTTTATCCACTCAACCATTGAAGGACATCTGTTTGGGGTAGTTTCTAATTTATGTGATTTATGGCTAGAGCTGTTTGTTTGTTTTTTTAAAGGGTTTATTTTTGAGAAAGAGTGCAAGCGGGGGAGGGGCAGGGGGAGAGGGGGAGCGATTATCTGCAGAGGGCTCTGCCCTGACAGCAGAGAGCCTGATGTGGGGCTCAAACTCACACAAACCCATGAGATCACGACCTGACCGGAAGTCAGATGCTCAACCCACTGAGCCGCCGAGGGGCCCCCACTAGCGCTGCTTTTAAACGTTTCCATACAGGGTTTTGTGTGGTCACACGTTTTCACTTCTTCTGGGTATATACCTCAGAATGGAATTGCTGGGTGTCTGAGTATCTTTTCTATCTCCCACTCGGCCCATACTTCCCTAAATTAAAACGTTTCAGGGCGCCTGGGTGGCTCAGTCGGTTAAGCGTCCGACTTCGGCTCAGGTCATGATCTCGCGGTCCGTGAGTTCGAGCCCCGCGTCGGGCTCTGTGCTGACGGCTCAGAGCCTGGAGCCTGCTTCAGATTCTGTGTCTCCCTCTCTGTCTTCCTCTTCCCCTGCTCACGCTCTGTCTCTCTCTCCTTCAACTATAAATAAACATTAACAAAAAGTTTTATTACGCAAGGGTTATGCAAGGGTTATGCAGAGTTGAAAGGGAAGAGAGATTTGCCTCCCCAGATATCAGATTCTCAAGAAAAAAATGGGTTGTATCACAGGCTCCTTCAGAGGCTTTGCACACGGCCCCCTCAGGATTTTCTGACAGAAGAAATACAAGAGCGGCATCCTGGTTATTATCCGGGAGGCTGGCTCATGGAAGATTCAAGTAGAATGCATTAACGCGGAGTATAATGCCGCCTCCTGCTCTCAGGAGGCGAGGCTTTAATACCGACAGAGGACAATCACCAGGAAAGTCAGGACACCAGCCGCACATATACAGACTAGAAAAATGATACATGCCGTCTGGCTTCCACGGATCCTGCATAAATAGCTTTCCCCCTGAGTCTGTGAGTGAAAGAAAGGTGGCGAGAAAATCTTGCAGTCATGCTCGGAGGAAATGAACATGGTCATGACTCATCTCTAGTCCCGCCCCGCTGGGGACAGCCGCCTCCCTGAAACCTGCAAGGGACCTTTGGAGTCTGTTTTGAGGGATGCTGAGGGAGGGAAATGTTTGCTTTGTTCCTGATTTTTAAATTAATTTTTATTAATTATTTTAACGTTTATTTATTTTGAGAGAGAGAGAGAGAGAGACAGTGTGAGCAGAGGAAGGGTAGAGAGAGAGAGAGGGGGAGACATGGAATCCAAAGCAGGCTCCGGGCTTCGAACTGTCAGCACAGAGCCCGACTCGGGGCTCAAACTCACGGACCGTGAGATCATGACCTGAGCTAAAGTTAGAGCTCAACCGACTGAGCCACCCAGACGCCCCCAATTTTTATTTTTTTAAACATTTTTTTAGTATTTTAATATTTTAGAAGCTTATTTATTTATTTTGAGAGTGAGCAGGGGAGGGGCAGAAAGAGAGGGAGAGAGAATCCCAAGCAGGCTTTCTGCTGTCAGCACAGAGCCTGATGCGGGGCTCCATCCCACGACCCTGGGATCATGACCGGAGCCAAAATCAAGAGTTGGATGCTTAACCAACTGAGCCACCCAGGCGCCCCAATAATACTTTTAAAAAAAAAAATATTTTTATAGGGGCCTGGGTGGCTCAGTCAGTTAAGCATCTGACTCTTGATTTTGACTCAGGTCACGATCTCGCGGTTCATGGAATCGAGCCATGAGTTGGGCTTTTTGCTGACAACATGGAGTCTGCCTGGGATTCTCTCTATGTCTCCCTCCCTCTTTCTTTGCCCCTCCTCTGCTTGGTCTCTCTCTCTCTCTCTCTCAATCCCTCAAAATAAGTAAATAAACTGAAAGAAGTGTGAAAAATAAATAAAATAAAAAATATTTTTAGTTTATTGTATATTTTAAGTAGGCTCCACACCCAACGTGGGACTCGAACTCACAACCCCAAGATCAAGGGTCTTGATCCTCTGATTGAGCCAACCAGGCGCCCCTGATAGTGCTTTTGAGTTGCATTTCCAACACCTATTTCATCTTGGCTATCTGTATAAGAAGGAAATTACTATCAATATTTTGGGGCCAAATCCCACCATCTGACACAGGCAAATCAAACCGTGAATAATTGTTGTTGTCCACAGTTCTTCGAACTATTACTCGGAAGCAATTATAATATTCAGTGATACTAGATCATTGATTGCCTCAGGAAAACATAGACTCTGCCTGTTGGTTGTCCAATCTATTTTCTCCTTTCGCCTTAGTACACGAACCCCGAAATTTGGAAGGTGGTGAGTTGCTTTGAACAACATGCCAGGCTGAGAAAATGGACTTTTGGCAGTCTTCCTTGTAGAGGGGTGATCGCGTAATTAGATTACGGCAAATGACAAATACTGTGTAAATAAATACCACAGAGTTCCTTAAAAAGAAGACTTAGTTGGCTGGCGTGTGATTTTATGTCTTGGCTTGTCTTTCCCCCTAATTGGAATGTAGACACCTCAGTTAGAATGCCAGCAATAATACGACCTGACTGTCAGTCATGACTGGGTACGCAAATGATAAAGGCACCCCACTGAGTCTGCGGTCTCCTGGACAATGGAGTACTCCATGCTCTCTTTGGTAACAGCCAGCCCATCTCTTGGTAATCGGGATCGGTTGCCCCAACCTCTAAAGTAAACCTCCCACCCTACTCTGTTCTATCATTTCGGTGGTGTTGGGAGCACAGAATTGTGCCAGGAGGCAGGAAGCATCCAGTTGAGGGGAACATATCAGTGTCCCCATGGTAGAAGTGTTCCTTCCTTGACAGGTGGATCTCCAAACCTGCTAAGCCTAAGGTAGTGAGGAGGAGAAACAAAAATTCCAGAAATGGGACAATAGGTGTATTAGTCAAAGGGACCACTCCCAAATTTATGGGATGTTCACGAATCCATGTGCCCTGGTTATGAGCGAAAGAGCACAAAATCACAGGTGCTTGTGAAGACGTATACCACATCTTTTATTCTGTAGTTTTTTAAGTTTATTTATTTATTTTAAGAGAGACAGAGAGAGCGGGAGTGGGGGAGGGGCAGAGAGAAAGGGAGACGGAGAATCCCAAGCAGGCTCCGTGCTGTCAACACAGAGCCCAACGAGGGGCTCCGACTCACGAAACTGCAAGGTCATGACCTGAGCCCAAACCAAGAATCGGATGCTTAACCAACTGAATGAACCACCCAGGCGCCCTTACACATACCACATCTTTTAAGGAAGCACTCAAAACTCACAGGGTGCCATAAATTAACCTTAAGGAGGCTGTTCCGGTTTTCCACCTGTCAGCTCCTAATGAGTGATGGGCATAGAACAAGACCAGAGGATTCCAATAGAGTAAGCACCTCCTTCATGATAAATGATGAAATTCATAGATACGGTGAGATTTGGAAGACAAGCCCAATCAAAAATACGGATCTGTTGAATCTGTGTCTATGAGGAGACTATAATCAACTCACCATTACTTCATGAGAAAGGTCGGTATCAAAGGTAGATCATTAAATTTTGGAACAAGCCAATGGATAGTGGTCCTAGTAAGTATCTCATTATGCTTTCTGGGAGCTTTTTAGGGGGTGAAACATACGTAGTTGTAGTCTTACAAACCCACAACCCGGCGCCAATTAAGTTGTCTCGAATCAGATTAATTTGCTTCCATTCTATCTGCCGATAAGAGGATAGAAACCCACTCTTGAAGAAGGTATCATTGTTCACAGCTTCTGAGGCTTACCACACGCAATGTCCACCATTCGGGCAAACACTTAATTGTTAGATTAGAAGCTCTGTTATTTAGACAGAAACATCTTGACTTTTTATTATGGAATGGTAGTCACAACTAGTCTTTATTCCAAACAAAACCTGCCCAAGGAATGGTCTTAACAGTCATGAATTTTGCTAAAAAGATCAAATTCATTTGTATACAAGACCTTGAAATTCAGAAATCTATGCCACAGTAACTGACATGTCAGCATTCTGGGTCGTATAAGTATTTTCACAGACTTGGACTTTCAATAAGAAAGATTAAATGAATGCTTATTTATTTATTTTATTTAGAGAGCAAGAGAGAGCAAGCAGGGAATGAGTGCCGGGGGGGGGGGAGAGAGAGAGAGAGAGAGAGAGAGAGAGAGAGAGAGAGAGAATCGCAAGCAGGTTCCATGCTCAGCATGGAGCCCAACGCAGGGCTCAATCCCACAACCGTGAAATCTTGACCTGAGCTGAAATCAAGAGTCAGATGCGTAACCGACTGAGCCACCCAGGCGCCCCTTCCTCTTCGTGTTTGAAGCAAAATCTCTATTTTGGCGAGTTATCATAGTGTTGGAAAAATGGCAGCGTGTGATAAAGAATCTGTATTTTTTTTTTTTAAAGATTTGATTTTTAAGTTATCTCTACAACCAATGTGGGGCTCACACTCACGACCCGGAGATCAAGAGTTGCACGCTTCGCCGACTGAGCCAGCCAGGCCCCACCCCCATTTTTCGATGTTTGACTGCCCGCATCTTCTTCCCCTTCTGCTGCTCAGCTGCGCATACTCAAAGCCTGGGTGCCTCCTCCTTGTTTGCGGGGAGAGTTTCAAACCACAAGAGTCCCTTCCCGTGAGTGAGAATCCTCGCTCGGGCTGCCCACTAATGAATACAAAACCTCTAAGCCAGCCTTCTTTCTTTGCTTTTTCAGGTTATTTTTATTTTAATGATTTTTTAAAGTCTCTTTATTTATTGTGTGTGTGAGAGAGAGCACGAGCAGGAGAGGGGCAGAGAGAGAGAAGGGAGAGAGAGAGAGGATCCCACCAAGGCTCAAACTCACGACCCAGAAGATGGAGACCTGAGCCGAAACCACGCGTTGGACGCCTCACCGACGGAGCCACCCAGGTACCCCTCTCATGCTGTTTTTAGACCTGCTTGGAAATTGCCCTGCTCACCCCAGAAAACTTGATATTTGAAGAACAAATAAACCTTTCATACTCTCTTTGGGTATGTGTACACACATGTACACACACACGGGGGCTCATTAGTCTCAATACCGGGACAGAATTTCAGGTGGAGATCCGTCTTGTTTCTGGGCCGTTTTCACAGCACTGTGTCTTTGTCTTCAAACTCTACACCTTGCAGCAATGCAGCGATGTCGGCGCTATGAGGCTTTGGTAATTTTTCAGCTATTCTTTTGTGTGCTTTGCCACCGTATGCAACACGTTAACTTCCCCTGTAAGATGCTTCAGAGGCTTTTCCATACCCCGTTTGAAAAGTTATAAAGAAGAATTTTTGGCTTTAAAGAACTCATCATGTCTACATTAATATAGTCAATGACTTGGGGTGCGCGGTTGGCTCAGTCAGTTGAGCTTCCAGCTTCGGCTCAGGTCACGATCTCATGGTTCGTGAGTTCGAGCCTTGCAGTGGGCTCTGTGCTCAGAGCTCAGAGCCTGGAGCCTGCTTCGGATTCTGTGTCTCCCTCTCTCCCTGCCTCTCCCCCACTTGCACTCTGTCTCTCTCAAAAATAAATAAACATTAAAACAATTTTTTTAATATAGTCAATTACTGTTTTCTTTAAACTCTTAATTATTGCTCTCAAAATGATGCCAGGACACAACTGGTACCATAATTAAAGTGTTCCATGGCATAGGATCCCACGAAAAAATTTATTAACAAGCCAAGAGTAAGTAATCCCCATTATATTTCCTTTTTTTAAAAATTTTTATTTTTAACGTTTATTTATTTTTGAGAGACAGTGTGAACAGGGGAAGGGCAGAGAGAGAGGCAGACACAGAATCTGAAGCAGGCTCCAGGCTCTGAGCCATTAGCACAGAGCCCTACGCAGGGTCCGAACCCACAGACCATAAGATCATGACCCGAGCCGAAGTCGGCCACTTAACCGACTGAGCCACCCAGGCGCCCCTCCATTTTTTTTTAAATTGAGGTATAGTTGGCAACATCATACCTCCATTTTTAAAAATAAATGTTTTTTCATTTTTGAGAGAAAGTGTGAGTGGGGCAGGGGCAGAGAGAGAGGGAGACAGAGGATCCTAAGTGGGCTCTGTGCTGACAGCCTAGAACCTGATTCAGGGCTCAAACTTACAAACCGTGAGATTATGACCTGAGCTGAAGTTGGACGTTCAACTGACCGAGCCATCCAAGCTCCCCGCTTCCATTTTTAAAAGAATTTTTTAAAAATGTTTATTTATTTTTGAGAGAAAGTGACAGAGCACAAGTAGGGGTGGGGCAGAGAGAGAGGGAGACCCAGAATCCGAAGCAGGCTCCGGGCTCTGAGCTGTCAGCACAGAGCCTGACGCGGGGCTCAAACTCCCGAACAGTGAGATCATGACCTGAGCTGAAGTCAGAAGCTTAACTGATTGAGCCTCCCAGGCGCCCCTCTTCTATTTTTTTTTTAAATTCACAGATTTACTGTTTATCTGTGGTAGATTTCCCCCCCCCTTCCGTGAATCAGAAAACTCTGATAGGTCAGATTCATCTGTTGTAGCGCTAAGGTGAGTGCCAAAAGTTCACGTTGCGAAGGATTGGGATTAGTTTGGGAGCTTGAGAAATAATTTCCTGGACGATGAACTATTTTTGGAAGTCGGTGTCTCTTTCTTACGACAGTAGCAACGCATATGGCAATTAGTCACATCTTACAGTTAACATTTTTTTTCACCCTTCTGCTCCGTTTTTTCCTCACACCCCTGCCCCGTCCTCGCGTTAGCCGGCATGGACTCATTCACAGAGCCAGGAAATAGCTCCACCGGAGTAGAACCCAAAATGTGAATGGCAAGACTGCGTGTAGCCCACCGACTTCCAAATCACTGGGTTTGCTTCTAGGAGCTGAAGTTATGTTACCGGAATACAGCGCCTGCATGATGACGAAATCCTGCCAACTTGGAATATCCAACGGAATGAATGGGACTAGGGTCTGGGAGATGTTGGCGAATCATGCGAGTGAGTAGGGGAGAGAGAGAGGAAGGTCATAGAGCGTGGCGAAGAGAGCCCAAGAAGGCGCCAGTAGCTCCAACGGCTCCATCCCTCAGGGAAGAGCCTCTCTGGTAGCGTGTTTTGAAACACAACAGGAAAGCTATTTTCTCTGTTGACACACAAATGGGAAGTATGGTTGTTGGTGGAGAAAGACTCTGAGAAGAGAAACTACAGAGCCAAAAGACCGGATTTATCCGGTCCCAGCGAAGGAGTTCAAGAACGTATAGCTTCGCGTTCCACCCCCTTCTCCCAGCCGTTCCCGCCAGATCGGTGATAGGTCAAGTCTTGAGAACGCCGAAGTAATCAGGGACCCCAAGGAAAGGAAGATTCCCTTCCCTTAATAACAGACACGCGTGCACTCCGGATGCCAGTCAACATCTCCGGTTGGGTTGCTTTTATTGCCATTTTTCATTTATTTTACTTTTACAGTTTATTTATTTATTTATTTTTGAGAGAGACAGAGACCGTGTGAGTGGGGGAGGGGCAGAGAGAGAGAATCCCAAGCAGGCTCTCGCTGGCAGTGCAGAGTCCGATGCAGGGCTCGAACCCAGGAACTGTGCGATTATGACCTGAGCCAAAACCAAGAGTTGGACGCTTACCCTACTGAGCCACCCAGGCCCCCGCTTATTGCTTTCGTGTGTGTGTGTGTGTGTGTGGTTAGTCTTCAGGCCTAGTTCAGAGCCCAACATGGGACTTGAACTCACAACCCTAAACTAAGATCAAGGCCTGAGCGGAGATCAAGAGATGGTCACTTAACTGACTGATCCACCCAGGCACCCGTTACATCCATTTTACAGATAAGAAAACAGGTTGCTTGACAAAGTTAGGTCAGCCATGATATCAAAATATTGTATACATATTTCCATTTAAAGAGTTACCTTTTTTAGAAGTGTTAATTTATTTTTGAGAGAGTGTGAGAAAGAGAGAGAGACAGATCACGGGTGGGAGAGAGGCAGAGAGAGGGAGACATAGAATCCAAAGCAGGCTCCAGGCTCTGGCCTGTCAGTACAGAGCCCAACACAGGGCTCAAACTCACAAGCCATGGGAACATAACGTGAGCTGAAGTTGGACGCTTAACTGACTAAACCACCCAGGCACTTCAATAAAGTTACCTTCTAATAATTACAGTATTATGCGCACAATTCAAAATTATTAATATCAACAACATAAACATTCATGCAAAATTATTATTATAATTACATTTACAGTTGAGTATCAATGGGACACCTGGCTGGCTCAGTGGGTAGAACGCCCGACTCTTGATCTCAGAGTTGTGAGTTTGAGCCCCATGGTTGGGCGTAGAGATTACGTACAAACAAAATCTTTAAAAAATAAAATAAAATTGAGCATCGGTAACCACACATACCCGGGAAAGCGTTATGTTATAAATAACAGGAGGCAGGACTTCCTCTTTTAATAAGAGAAGGTCCCTAATTCTCCTCTGACTCAGTCTCAACCTCTTCCTTTCGGGGTAGTCCTTCCCCCGATGAACAGGACCTAAGGGGATGCCTAGAACAGCAACCAGGGGTGTCTGAGCCACTGGCCTTGCCTCCTCCTTTCTGTGCCCTGGGGAAACCACGACCTAGCTGGTAAGCACTGCAGCAAAAAAGCAAGCGGGGTGGCTTTAGGGGAGGAAGTGACAAATGGGAGATTGCCCTTAGCTGCAGATTACCTAGTTCCAAACTCCTTTTGAAATCAGCAGGGGAAGTGGGCTTTCATGACCTCTTGGTTGTGGGTAGATTTGAGCCAGCCAGAGTCGGCAGCTGACTCAGAAGAAAGCAAAATCAAAGTCACTTCTGCAGACTCGGCGGGGTGGCTCAGTCGATTAAGCACAGACTCTTGGTTTGGCTCAAGTCACGATCTCACGGTTCATGGGATTGAGCCCTGCGTTGGGCGGTACGTTGGCGGTCGGGAGCCTGCTTGGGATTCTCTGTCTCCTTCTCTCTCTGCCCCTCCTCCACTCGTTCTCTCTCTCAAAAGAAAGAAATTAACTTAGAAAATATCCTCACTTCTGCAGAGTTGATAATATACTCATACAAACCTTTTAAATAGAGTAGATCACACACACAGTAAGATACTTTAAATAGAATTGAGGCTGTATGTGGACACTCCCTCTAGAAGGCATCTAACCATTCAACTGTAACTGCTGTCCAGAACTAGTCTTAAACCTCATGCATTATTCATCAATTTCTAAATGTATTATTTGCAAATCTATATTTGCTTGGTATCAGGCTGTAATGCACCTCTTAAACGAGTTCAGTTTTAATCAGTATTATGTTTTTTGGTGTTTGCCCATGTCTACCATGTGGCTCTAATTCCTGGTTTTTTGTTTGTTGTTGTTGTTGTTGTTTTGTTTTGTTTTTGTTTTTTACTTTTTTAAGTTTATTCATTTTGAGAGAGAGAGAGATGCCGAGAAGAGAAGGTAAGAGAAAGAGAGAGTCCTGCATTGGGCTTGTTGCTGTCATCAGCACCCACTTCGGATCCTCTGTCCCCTAGTCTCTCAGCCCCTCCTCTGCTTGCACGCTCTCTCTCAAAAATAAACATTAAAAAAATTAAGAAATGAAAACACAATTTTTAAAATTCATAATCTTTTCAGGGTCTCTCTCCCAAGTGCCTAGCATTACCGGGAACAATTCACCTGATGTGTCTCTTTTGAGTGGACAGTAAGCAATGTGGGCTATTGTGTGACGATATAAAAACGAACATTTATCTGCAGGTTCTTCCAACTTATACGAATATAATTTTCTTTTCTTTTCTCAGGGTTAATAGAGATGTAGCGGAGAAGTAAACACTTCGGCTGATAAAAAGGAAAAACACACGTCTAAGAAAAGGATGCGCCGATATGGGAGAGGCCCTCTAACGTGGTGAGAGTATATATACTAACCTTTGAGGGCTCTTGATGGCTTTGAATCCTCTGTACCTCATTATTTTCCCCTGCCCCCCTCAACATTGATGCATGAAATAGGGAGTACCGTGGTCTTTTCGTTTTATTTATTTAGTTTTCTAAAAAAATTTTTAAGTGTATTTATTTATTTTGAGGGGGAGAAAGGGCAGAGAGAGAGGAAGAGAGAGAGAATCCCAAGTAGGCTCCGTGCTATCAGCGCAGAGCCCGGTGCAGGGCTCAGTCTCACAAAGTGTGAGATCATGACCTGAGCTGAAACCAAGAGTCAGACACTTAGCCAACCGAGCACCCCAGGTGCCCCTGTTTGTTTTGTTTTTAAAGAAAAGACTCTGCTTACATTTTTCCTCATTCGCTCAACATACCTGAAGGGGAACACTTTCCTAGGTGGCCAGATGTATTACCTAGACTTTCTCTCTCCATTGCTGGGTAATATGACCTTGAGTCTGACCACAACAACATACCTGAGCACAAGTGAGTCTAGTCCTACAACTCTTTCCCTGACACCATGGCTGTGCTTTTGACCATCCCAAGGCATGAGGCAAACTCACTAGGCTGTATCCGTGAGCACTTCAGCTGCCCCTGCCTCATCCTGGAACTGGACAGAAATGAATTGGACCAAAGTTTCAGCTGCTACGGCATGGGTACAATCCCCACATGCTAGGGAATAGTGAGAGTAACTGATGTGAGTTATTCTTTTTGGGAACCTGATGTTTTCTAGCTTGGGAATTGAGTAATATGACCCAGCTAGAATTAGTCATCTCGAGGATTTGCGAGGATGGTGTTATATCCCTGCTTTACAAGTTGGGCAACTGATACTTCCCTCAGAGAGTTAAGCAACAGTGTTGATATGACTGTAAGAGCCAAGAACCAGCCTGTGGATTCTCATCTCTTTGGTCTCCATAGTCACGACAAACTCACACTAAATAAACAGATGTTGCTCTTGAAGAAGTTTAATTCATGTAGGGTGGTGCAATTGTATAAAAGTTCCCTCCTTTTTAGGACCAGTGAAGGAGAGCAGAAGAGTAAGGAACTTCTCAAGCCCCCTACTCTACTAGCATGCAATAGCTAGTAGAATACTTGTTGTATTCGAGTCTGTAGCGAGTCTTCCCAAGTGTTAAACACACATGTGATGAACACGAAGCATTGAGAATCAAATGAGCCATGTCTCCTGAGATGAGCTCACTGTCTGCTGAGTGGGGATGGAGGAACAGTCAATACAGTGACATAAGTGAATCCCGGGGTGGACGTCAGAAAATGCAGCACTCTGAGGATGATGGAACACCTGGTTTGTGTTACTTGCACTGCGTCACAGTGAGGAGACCATCCCCCCGTCCAGTTTCCTGCACGTAACCAAATCACAACCCGCTTTGTGTTTTCCAGGCTGTGTGGGTGTTGCGGTGATGAAGACCATAAGGAAAGGCACGTCTACCGCTCAGAGAATTTATACCTGTCACAATGGAGGTTGTCCTCCCGGTAAGCAAAAACAGAAGACCTCTACCCCTTCTCAGGCCCAATGCAAAATTGACTCTTTCAGGTAAGAGATATTATATTCAGTGTGGATACAATGGAAGATTCTGGATCTTGCCCCGAAGTGGTGTGCTGGAAAACATTCAACACCAGCTTCCCCAGGAGAGAGGAGAGAGCTTTTATTTGCAGTGCTAGCCAATTTCCACGGGGTGGCTACTTGCATCATGGCGGATTTCAAACTACGGACATGGCGTCCCTCAACATGGAGTTGCTAGGTGTGCAGTAGCCCACCACAGATACCATAGATGCAAATAACCTCAAGCGTGCGGGATATAGAGGCACCTGGGTGGCTCCGGAGGCAGAACTTGCAACTCTTGGTCTCAGGACCCTCTTGTGTCGGAGCCCCACATGGGATGTAGAGATTACGAAAAAATAAATGAATAAACTTAAAAATGAAAAGAGTGCAGAATATAGTAAGAGGTAGTAAAATAATTAGGAAGTACTAATTTTTGAGCGTTTATTTATTTGTAATATAGTCTATTTAAATGAAAGTCTTATATAAGTTAATTTTTAATAATAGCTGTGTTTAACAACCCGCCCACGAAATTCCTGAAAAATTTAGCAGTTGGATCCCACGATCTGGGATGAACTGGCTCCCGCTCGTCAGGAGCTTCCTCCCACCACCTAAATCGCAACCTCAGCCACCCGTTGGAATCCAGCGCGCACAGGCACCACACAGAAGGCAGTGTCTTTTACCTCAGTGCTTTGCATGGGGCTGAGATAATCCATGGCTGCTTCTGTAGCCTCAGACAAAGCACCGACATTGAGGAGGGAAGGTCAAGTTTCTGGCACGTGGCTTTCCCAAGAACGCTTTTGAGAAAAGAGCCACAGATTCTTTCTTTTAAGCCCACTTCTCCAAATATGTGTTCTTTTTATCCTTAGTCTATGTATCAATTCCTCTGTTAATCCCTTTCACGTTGAAGTGAAGAGAGATAGCAAGGAATATATAAGGAACCTGGGGATCCGGGATTCTGTGTATAGATCAAGAAATGAAGAGAATCTAAGAACACATCAGTGAAACCAGACAACATTTCGTGATACCATGGCGGCAATTATGGCATAATTGCTTTACCCACAGAAAACGATGCTTTTGTTTCCTCTTTGACCACACACTCCCCCCATGCCTCCCTTTTTTTTTTAAGCAGGCTTCGTGACCAGCACAGAGCCCAACGTGGGGCTCGAACTTACAACCATGAGATCACGACCTGAGATCAAGAGTCAGATGCTTAACTGAGCCACTCAGGCGTCCTTCATCACACGTCTTCTTAGGAACTAGGATTCTTGCCTTGTGATTCCCCAGGTCTTGGTTCATTCCACATTTCCAACTCCCAAGACAGAGATTGGATTGTGTTGGTCGTACCCGTGTGTTAGAAGCAGGTTTCTCCCAACCAGGTGCTTCATGAACCACGAGCTCACCCCATAGATCATGACTTTCAACTGTGTCTAAAGAGTGGCATCATGGAAACTTGAAAAGTAATGGTGATTCGGTCTCACCTCCAACCTCCTGATTTAATTGGTATGCGCTCTGACCTGTGTTTCGTGACAGGTGTATTTGGGGGTGGGTGGGGAGGGGTTCAGCTTCCCAGGTGCAGTCGAGTTTGGGCACCACTGCTATGGGGGCATGTGTTTCATCCACGAGTCAATTGCTAATTCGGTGTTTTTATTCAAAAAGTTATATGACACAGATAAGAGCCATGTAATTAATTACTTTATTAATACCGAATGACCCAAAACGTTTATTTGACTGAATTCTATTTCATGTATAAGCATGACAGTCTCCCCCCTGTTTATTCGACTTTGGCGGTTGAAAAAACAAAGCAACCTTATCCACAACAGTGAAAATACCAAGGGTGCTGAAATCTACAGTTTTAATTTTTAATAATAGCTGTGTTTAACAACCTGCCCACAAAATTGCTGAAAAATTTAATAGTCGGATCCCACAATCTGTATATATATAAGGCCTCTCTCCCTTTGGCCGTATAAACTCTCAGTTCTGATCATCAACTACGGACAAATTTTCAAAATCACTTCTTTGCTTTTCCAAGATCTTCGTAGCCGTCATCATCCACCTCTGGCCATTTTTCGTGAATGACATCAATTGCGTCATCTGTAAAGTCTCCCTGAATGATGACTCCACGCTCTCCTGTTACTGAGTTCCCACGGGAGAATTTTTGAGCAACAAGTCTCTGTGCTTCTTTAAGACCAATTTCGAAAGCCGCCGGGCCACACAGTCCTGTCACATATTTCTTCTTCGCTCTGGGAATTTCGGCGATCAGAAACGTTTGCGATGCGGTCTTCTTTTTTGCTTTATTTGACCACCTCTCTTCTGCTTTTTCTTCTCTTCCTCTTCCCCTGCTGTGCCTTTTGACCCTCCCCGATGGCAGCTTCTGGTTTCAGTGAATTTTCTCCAGGAAGTTTTGCAAACTCATTTGGAAAATTCTTCTCTAGTGCGCGCTTAGGCAGCGCATCTACTAAAATCGGAAAATTATTCTCTAACCGCTGTTGACATTCAGTGACATCGGGCGTGTGTATTCACAGTACTTGCTCTGTTGGTAGGGAGCAGACCCCACAGGAAAGGACTCAGGGTGGGGAGCGTGCATCCCCTTCGATCTCCTTTGCCATCATGCCCGCCGGATCTGGGAATACAACCAGTCACATCTCCCAGACACAGGCGTTCGCGCATAATTCCTGTCCTCTCCAGTCCTGCCGCTACCACCAGCTGAGGTGACACTTGCCCAGTCAGAGCAATTTAAATTTTTTTTTTTAAGTTTATTTTGAGAGAGACAGAGAGAGAGAGAGAGAGGGAGCCAGTGTGAGAGAGAGAAGGAATCCCAAGCAGGCTTTTGCACTGTCAGTGCAGAGGCTGATGTGAGTCTCAAACCCACAAAATGTGAGATCATGACCTGAACCAAAATCAAGAGTCAGACACTTAACCCACTGAGCCATTCAGGTGCCTCCTTGCCCAGCCAGAGCAACTTAAACAATAGAAGTTAGGTATGGCCACTTGGACACTGGCATAATAGGAGAAGAGGTAGAATAGTCAAAACACATTTGGTTTGAGAGATCCTCTTAGTTCTACTATGCTTATATTTTGTTAACAAACCTCTCTTGGTCCAAGTCATCTCTTTTTTGAGAGTCTAATAGAACTGTCCAGTAGAACTTTCCACGATGATGGAAAGGTTCTATTCTGCTGTAGCCAATATGGTATCCATTTTCCACACGTAGGTATTAAGCACTTGAAATGTGGATAGTGCAGCTGAGGAGCTGAATTCAAAATTTTTTAGCGTTTATTCATTTTTGAGACATGGATAGAGACAGAGAATGAGTAGGGGAGGGACAGAGAGAGAGAGAGGGAGACACAGAATCTGAAGCAGGCTCCAGGCTCTGAGGTGTCAGCACAGAGCTCAACAAGGGGCTCAAACCCACGGACTGTGAGATCATGACCTGAGCTGAAGTTGGCCGCTTAACCAACTGAGCCACCCAGGCGCCCCTGAGAAGCTGAATTTTAAATTAAATTAAATTAAATTAAATTAAATTAAATTAAATTAAATTAAAATTTTCAATGGCCTCTTTTGGCTAGTGGCTACTGTTTGGGCAAAAGAGTAACAGTAGATTAAAAGCTCTAGCTTTTATTTTTATTATTTTTATTTTTTTTTAACATTTATTTATTTTTGAGAGACATAGAGACAGAGTATGAGCATGGGAAGGGCAGAGAGAGAGGGAGACACAGAATCCGAAGCAGGCTCCAGGCTCTGAGCCGTCAGCACAGAGCCCGACGTGGGGCTCGAGCCCACAGACCGTGAGATCATGACCTGAGCCGAAGTTGGCCGCTTAACCAACTGAGCCACCCAGGCGCCCCTCAAAAGCTCTAGCTTTTAATCACATCCCTTTCATCATCACCATTATTATTATTATTACTATTATTATTATTATTATTATTTGCGTGTGTGTGAACTGATTTCTTTCTTTTTTTTTTTAAGTTTTTGTTTTTAAGTAATCTCTACACCCAACATGGGGCTCAAACTCATGATCCCAAGATCAAGAGCCTCATACTCTACTGACAGTCAGGTGTCTCTTGTGACCTAATTTCTAATATTTTCCTCATTTTTGACATTCAAGGTCTCCAGTCAGAAGCAAATCTAAAGGCCGGAAACATTCACGGAGTCAAGAATCAGGTAATTGGCTAACATAGAGATGAGGCCAGGGCTGGGTCAGTCAGTTGATGAAAATGTCCTGTGGTTTTACGTAGAGAAGACAGTGTTGAAGTCTTTCGTGGCAATGATGACCAAAAACAATTTTCCTTATCTCTAACACCATCCTCCATATGACTTAAAAGGGGATACGAAGTTTATGTAAAATCTTGGACATTATTTCAGAAATGGATTCCATATTGCAAACACTCTGTTAGGTTTATGACAAATATTCTCTTTTTATTATCTATGCAAACTCTATGAGTGGATTATATAGATTCTAGTTCAAAGACAAATAAAGCAGACTTAGAGGTGAGAAATTTTCCAGCTGGTAGGTGAGGTGTGGCAGCACTGGATTGTATTTGGGTATAATTAAAAGGGGTCTGTCTTCTTTTACCATAATCCATGCTAAGACTTCAAAAAATAAGCTTCGTGTGGTTAAGGGTCTTGATCTTTTGTGACATTTGTACACAATTGTCTGATTGGCTTTGGCCTAGGAGACATTCCCATTGTGTTAGTCTACTGGGGCTGCCATAACAAAATACACCAGACTAGGAGCCTTAAACAACAGAAGTTAATTTTCTCATGGTTCTGGAAGCTAGAAGTCTCAGATCAAGGAGCTGGTAGATTTGGTCTCTTGGGAAGACTCTCCTCCTGGCTTGTAGATGGCCATCTTCTCCCTGGTTCCTCACATGGCCTTTCCTCTGTGCATCCAGAGGGACAGAAGATAGAGAGAGAGAGAGAGAGACAGAGAGAGAGAGAGAGATCTCATGAGCAAGGGAGGAGCAGAGAGAGAGGGAGACACAGAATCTGAAGCAGGCTCCAGGCTCTGAGCCGTCAGCACAGATCCCCATGCGGGGCTCGAACTCATGAACTATGAGATCATGACCTGAGCCGAAGTTGGACACTTAACCGACTGAGCCACCCAGGTGCCCCTCTTATGACTCATTTAAACAGTAGTACCTTCTTATAGGCTCCTACTTCAAATTCAGCCCATATACCTATGCTCATTGTGTTGGGTTGGAAAAAATTACCCAACCTGACCCAAGTATCTTGTCATTACTTGCTCCACCTCTAAGTGCCAATGGTTGGAAACTGTCTTACGTGGTGTGAAGTAGTTTGAAAGCCTTGAATCTCTTGAGATTCAAGGAGAGCAGGGCACTGGTGTTGGCTGTATCTTGATGCTCAGCCCAACTCCTGCCTTACCAGTCATGTGATCACTGGGCAAGCTAATCACATTAATAGCTGAAACTGTGTGCTATTTTTGCAGGGTATCACACATCCAGTTCCCAAGATTCAGAGCAGTACTTCCTGAGGACAAAGATTTGGAGAGGTTAAGTAACTGTTTAATTGAAACTTTTCATTTTCCCTCTACAAGATCTCCGCTCTCTGCAAAATGAGATTTCATCACATATAATTCCTCATAAACTAATTTTTGTCAGAGCACAGTATATCAAAGATTTCTATCATCCAGGATAGAGATATTTGTTCTATGCAAATCATCCTTGCCCAGAGCGTAAGCAGTGGGAAAGGAATTCAGCAGCACCTGCGTGGTGGGTCTCCAAGCATTGCTGCGCAGCCGGGTCCTGGAAGCGCACAGGGAACCACGAGATGGTGTGGGGTGCCTCAGGATAGATGGTGGAGAGCACGAGGGTGAACAGAAGTGTCTTTGCCTCTCAGCTTTCATGCTTGTTCGCTTTATAGACTTGACTTCCCTCACCAGCAGCAAGCATTTTCTAGAGCTCCTTGGGACCATGTAGAAATTTAGCCGTGGTGGTTCCTGCCCTAGGCAAATACAGCCCCCCGCCCAAGGCTGTCCAGCCTGGCTTCTTTCTTAAATTGGGGGGTGCAATTTCAGCAGTAACAAAGAACATTCTTGTGCCTTTCTTTGTGTGGGTTCAAAGAACAAAGCCCCTTGTGCTGGCCACATACCCTTTTCTGATGTCTGGATTCTCAACAACACATGCGTAATTCAACATCCAGGACCCCTATAGGCCATGTCTTTGCCAACAATCTTCACCTAACACGTGTAATATTTTTTTTTCCCAGAAGATACTTGCTGGAAAGAGAAGCCAGTAGTGCCCCTCTTGGCTACTAACCTCTATTCTGGGACTGAACCAGCTTGTAAAAGTAATCAGTTTCTGGGACCAGAAGGAAATGTGGATATTGAGTTGATAGATAAGAGCGCAAACAGATACAAGTAAGAATCGAAAATGCTGATTGTTTAAATACAATTCTACCATAAAGGCAGTATATACTGTGTGATACTTAACACGTATACATGTACGTGATATATCTCTTAAGACATCTGAAATTTTGTCAATATTCTTAGCATCCCATGTTCTGAGTTGGTATTTCAATTTTGGCAGATGAGGAATACAGAGAAATCGGTATATGTAAACCAATTGGAAAATAAAGTATTATAAAAAAAAAAAGAAATCGGGGCCCAGTGAGCTTAATTAACTCCGCAGAGTTTTCCTAATGGTGGTGAAAGTCAGAGATGTGTCTCAAACCTTGCTCTACCCCAAACATCACATCCGTCAGCACATTCGTTCTTTATGTTTTTGAATGTTTATTTATTTATTTACTTATTTATTTTTGAGAGGCGGAGAGGACAGAGACAGAGAGGGAGAGAGTGCATCCAAGCATGCTCTGTGCTGACAGCACAGAGCCCGATGCAGGGGTCGAACTCAGAAACTTCGAGATCATGACCGGTGGAAATTGAGTCAGACACTCAACTGACTGAATCACCCAGGAGTCTCTGCACATTTGTTCTTTAAATCAAAGTCCTGGTGTTGTCCCTGTAAGACTATCACTCTGGCTCTTTTCAGTGTCCACTTCCCTGTGGCCGGCTTCTATCTGTGGCCAGAGACAGGCCTTGGCTTCCTGGTAACAGCGGCAGTGACCGTGACGATTACGTTCGATTCTTGGGGTCGGCACCTGGACCTGGAGTTGCAGCATCACAGGCAGTGGATGGTGGCAGGCCCTTTATTTGACATCTCCGTGGAGCCTGAGGGGGTCATCGCTGAAATCCGCCTCCCCCACATCATCTCCCTCCCAGGTAAAGACGGGAGGGAGGAGGCCATGGGGACAGTGGGGAACGTTGTCTAATGGCCTTTGTGGTTGCCCTACAGCAAATGAGGTCGAGATCTCTTGGTTCCAAGTTGCCCATTTTAAGGATGAAGGGATGGTCCTGGAGCCGCCAGCCCGAGTGGAGCCTTTCTATGCCGTCCTGGAAAACCCCAGCTTCTCTCTGATGGGGATCCTGCTGAGACTCGCCACAGGGACCGGTCTTTCCATCCCCATCACCTCCATGGCACTAATCTATTATCACTTCCACTCTAAAGATGTTATATTTCACTTGTATCTTGTCCCCAGCGACTCCTTGCTAACGAAGGTAAGGCCTGCAGGTTTTGGAAAGATGTGAGAATTACATTTTCAGCTTAACACCTTGGACCTTCCGTCTCACTATTGAACAGAGAAATTAAGGCGTAGGGGTGCCTGAGTGGCTCAGTAGGTTGAATGTGGGACTCTTAATTTGAGCTCAGGTCATGATCTCAGTTTGGTGGGTGTGAGCTCAGTGTTGAGATCTGTGCTGACAGCTCAGAGCCTGCTTGGGATTCTCTCGCTCTCTCTGCTCCTCCTCTGCTCTCTTTCTCTGTTTATCCACACACACAGACAAAATAAGTAAACAAAAAGAAGAAGGAAAAGTCAAGGCACAGCTTTCATTGATAGAAGCATGAATCACCCTCCACGAGGTCAATCTGTAGGTGCTGACTCCTGAGCCGTATGCAATGATCTGCAATAGGAATTGGGTTCTACTAAAAATGGAGCTCCCTTTTCCGGCTTTTAAAGAGAAACAAAAAAGGGAGATGAGATTTATGGGGGACTGGCAGAAGAGGTAATGCAGAGATTTCATTGTAGAACTGGAAATTAATAATATCTAAATTAAACACACACACATCCCTCTGGAGCCATCCTCCTCCTGTGCATTGGTGAAGGGCTCAGAGTCCCCCGTCCTTTCCTGGGTTAGTGCTGACACACACGTGCTGGTCACTGTCACCCTGGCTCCAGAGCTACTGCATCCCCGGATAACGTACCACTTCTGTCGCTCCAACCTCAGTGGAGAGGTTAGTGGGGGAAGATTCATTTGATTTTTCTGGCCAATTGGTTAATTCTCCTTCAGCCTAATAAGAGGCAGGTGCATGCCTGGCTGTTGTTAAGTTGTGAGTAACCATGGGTATTTAAAATGCAAGAGAGATATTTAAAGTTTATTTATTTTGAGTGAGAGAGCAGGGGAGGGGAAGAGAGAGACAGAGAGGGAGAGAGAGAGAATCCCGGGCAGACTTTACACTGTCAACACAGACCCTGATTTGGGAATTGAACTCACGACTGTGAGATCATAACCTGAGCTTTTTAAAAACGACATCCCCTTCTCATATACAGAGACCTATTCTTATGTATATTTATGAATGAATATGCTTAAGAATGTATATATATGTATGTGTATGTCTCAATCTCTACAAAAATATGTCCATTGAATGATGTCATACATGCTACTTTATACAATACACAGAGAACTTTGTGTGCCATTGCTTTTGCTTTTTTTTTTT
>PITB01026171.1:0-21898 GCA_004024585.1 Paradoxurus hermaphroditus
GTGGAACTTGAGATGCGTATCCGTCCTGGCAGCCGGGCCAGACTCCTCTGTCTCCAGTTCAGGTCCTCCGAAAACATCATTTCTGGAGCTCTTTACTGATGCACGGAAGGAATTGGTGCACTTCTTTCTCTTTCTCTCTCTTTTTTAAAGACGCCGTCACAATGGGCTCTGTATTTGGCCGAAGCACCGCACTGAACATGCAGTCCTCACAGCTGAACACCCCTCAAGACGCCTCCTGCACGCACATCCTCGTGTTCCCCACCTCGTCGACCATCCAGGTGGCCCCGGCCAACTATCCCAACGAAGACGGGTTCAGCCCCAACAACGGTGAGTGCGGCAGGCCCAGGAGGACAGAGCTCCGCGTCTTCCGCAGGAGCAGAGCTGGAGGCCGCGCTCGGCGCCCGGCCGCACGGGCGCCAGTACGCAACGTATAGAACATGACGAGGGGACTCAAGGCTGGAGGAATCTGTTTGGCTTTGAAGATTCGTGAGCGCTATACTGAGCCCAAATAAGTATTCTCCTCTCTCACAGAATTAGTTTTCTGTTTAACACTAAAGGCAAAAAATCCTACCTGGTTGGTAGTGTCCTGCCCACGGGTGCCCCTCCCGCAGGAAGTAGCTGGTGATCTGACTGGAGGCGGAGGAGGACCCCAGGGCAGTGTGAGGGAGCTCTGGTCTCTAGCAGCCAGTGGGAATCCAGTTGGCTCTAAAACAACTCCTCATTTGATTATGCTTGATCGGTGTTTTTGGTTTGAATGCCTATTAAGGCGTGTGTTAAGTAGTGGTTATTTATAAACTGAAAATGCTCCCTAGTATGTAGCCATTCGCATTGCTTTCTGAAGAATTTTTAACAGCTACCAGCATTTGCTCCTGCTGAGTGGGGAGGGTCGAAAGGGTACCCGATTTTATATCGAGTGTGACCGCAGTGGAGGGGCGCAGTGAGGACAAGACTGTAGCAAAGATGTTCACCGTAATTGCATTCTGGGTGATAGTGTTCCCTTTTTAGACTTTTCTTCCCAAATTTTCTGTTGTGCGTATACCTTACTTTTGTAACGTGGGAGAGGATTTCTTAAGGAAAACGTCATGCTTTGCTCCGCCTTTGGAATAGGCCTCCAGTCTCCGGCACGCTCACACCTGTTCACGCGCATCAGTTCAGCCTCGGGTATTTTAGATGCTAATTGGATGCGCAGACAGAGTCTGCTGTTTTCTTGGATGGTGTCAATTTTAACTTTGTTTAATAATTAAATTGCTTCTTTAGCTGTTTTGCCATTTTTATGTGCCTTTGGAGGCTATACAGATCATGGAGTTTTGTTTTATGTTCTATATTTCTCCAGTCTGTTAATACTTCACATTAGAAGATCATTGAACAGAATACAAAATGAAAAAACAGTTTTCAGCCCCTCACAGCCAGCAGACACACATTAAATCTCACCACGTGGTTAATAGCATGCGCTTGTAACCGCCATGTAACAAAACAGTGTATTGTTTCAGTTGCAGATATAGATTACTTTTTAAATCTTTGTGCTTTTTCTCCCTCTTTTCTAGATGACATGTTTGTTGACCTTCCATTCCCAGATGATATGGATAATGACATTGGCATCTTAATGACTGGCAACCTCCATTCCTCTCCCAACTCCTCCCCAGTTCCTTCCCCAGGCTCTCCTTCTGGAATTGGTGTGGGCTCTCACTTCCAGCACAGTCGGGTAAGGATGAGCTGAAGTCGGGCCTTCAGGGGCGGTAGTCCTCCGGAAGAGGGGTCGCTGGCCTCTTTGCTTCGTGCGTCTTTCTTCCTGATGGTCTTGCTCCCCGGCGTGAGCAAGATCAGCGTGGGAGAGTCGCTCCGCGGTTGCCTGCTTTGAACGAAGGCAGGAATTTGAAAGAGATGGATTATTTTTCCTGAAAATGTTCCTGATGAATATGTTTTATCAGCAGGGAAGGCGTTTTGTAGTGACTGGTTTCTTACCAAAAATTAGTTTTGGTTGGTTGCTACTTCCCAGTTAGTTTTTATTTTTTTGCCAAAATAGTGGCTTTTCAGAGGCTAGTTCAGAGGCCCTGCTTTTTTAACACATACAGTAACTGCGTTAATTGAAGAGAGCACCTTGTTGATGGTTGATTATTCTGAAGTGAGCCTTACCCTTCTTGTTTCACATCCTGGTGCCTTTATTACTATTATAGTTCCAGTGTTTTCTGTAGCTCGGTGCCAGAATGGCAAGGGCCCACAGAAGGTCGATTTTGGAGAAGTGTCCAAGTGAATGCCCTCAGATTAAGACAGAAGAGCAGAGCTTACAACCAGGTTCACCTTTAAATATCCCAGGGATATTGGAGGTGGATTAACAGAGGATTGAAGAGTTAAAGATCCTGCTGTAGCTCGTGTTAACTTTGTTTAAAAGCTAGGTGATTCATGCCTTCTCACTCTTTTGTATCTTCTGTTTAAAATATGAGATGGAGGGTTAAGACATGGAAAAATGGCTATGTCTAATATCTTAAACTGGGCAGGTATAAACAACTCTGCTCACACTCATTTAGACACAGAGTTGTGGTTAGAGGACTTAGGTTTCTGTCCACGGAACTTTTATTGCCAGCCTGGAGTTCACTGAGGGACAGTCAAGAGAAAAGGTTTGAAACGTTAGTCCCAGAGCAGATAAACCCAGGGAGGAGCAACTCAGTAGACTGCCCTCCCCCATTTTTCCTTTCTGGAAGGAAGAGATTTTAAACGTGTTTATTTCCACCATCACCGTTTGCCAGTTAATGACAGTTTATTGGTTCTTTGAAGATTGTTGTGGTAGGAGCCAAGTTCACAGCTTTCCCGTTAAGTACTTGTAATTTAGGATTAATGTGAATTCCGGAGGCAAATAGCATAGCAACCAGGAGTGCGTGCCCTCGAGCTTGGTGAAGGTAGCTCAGAGTTACAGCCGTATGGCTTCTAGCTTTGTGACCTTGAACCAGCTTGCTTTACCTTTCGTAGCCTTAGTTACCTTATCCGTGAAATGGAAATAATAGCAGCTGCCTTTCAGGAGCGGCGATGTAATTTAGATTATCCATTAACAAAGAATTGGTATTTGAAGTGTGATGCTAGTTCTGTAAGAAGCAGAGGTTTGCTGTTGTTTTCTGCCTCTGTCGGAGCCTCAGGCCCCAAGTCCGTCACTGAATGTCGGGGTTTAAACACCACTGTTCTGAAGCAAGTCAGGTGAACTTTTTCAGTCCTGAGCACCTGCGGCCCGGTGCCCCGAGAGGCTTTCAGTATTTCCTCTTTCTGAACCATTAAACATTCTTTGATATCCAAGTAAGATATTATAGCAGGGAAAAGAATTCGTTCAAGGTTGGGCTAAGTTTTTATTTTTTAACCAACTTAGAAAGAATTAATCAACTTGATGTAATAGTTGGGGATGATTGTTTCCTTCCAAACAGAAGGACTTGGAAAACAAACGGTTGCTTATTATTGCTTGCATGATAATAATAAGTGCATAATTGCTGTCGACTCCTGAAGCCAGCAGAAAGCCTCAAAGATGAGGCAGACGCCAGCTGCAGAGACACACAGGCAGGCTCTGGCAGGGCTCTTGAGTGTGAGGGGGTTGCTGAGAGCTAGAGCGAGGCCTCTTCACGGGCAGGTCTCCCCCTGCCGGGAGGTCCGCAGCACCGGCATCACATAAAGAGCGGGGAAGGGCCGTGTTTCCCGCCGTCCGTGTTGTTGACAGTAGACGGCCAGGCGCGCCGGTGCGCTGTGGTTGGTTGCTGGTGCAGGAGCACCTGAGCGTGGGGGCGCCCTCCGCGGCAGCCGGGTCCATTCTTCCGGCTCTAGTTGGATGCCTGATGCCGCGGAACACATCCGACATTTAACAGGAAAGAAACCAGAGCAAATAGGTCAGTATTTGCTTGACCGATGTAGTTAGTTTTGCTCGTACCTTCTGCCTGGGCCATAGTTTTCACCCGAGGTCTGTCCGTGCAGCAGAGACCGTGCCTCTCCTGTTGCCCTCTCTCGGTCATGTGGTGTTTTTGTGTGAAAAGCTGTCAGGAGGGGGACTACGACGTGCAGGAGACTCGATAGAAAGCTGAGTTTCAAAGCCGTGTTCGAAGCGTAAACACCGACCGTGCCCTCGGGTTTGTCTTACAGAGTCAGGGCGAGCGCCTTCTTTCCCGAGAGGCGCCTGAGGAGCTGAAGCAGCAGCCTCTGGCCCTCGGGTACTTCGTGTCAACTGCCAAAGCGGAGAATCTCCCCCAGTGGTTTTGGTCATCGTGTCCCCAGGCTCAGAACCAGTGCCCCCTCTTCCTAAAGGTTGGTTTGGCGTCCTGTTTGAAGTTTTGGGGAGGAGTGACTTCTGCTGAAATTCGGGTTTGGTTAGAAACTTGCCTGAGTCACCACAGTCTTACCGTGGTCCCTGTTTCTTTCACATCTACTTACACTCTGAGGACATTTTAATTACAGTTGCAGGCGGGGAGTAGGATTTAGGAGAGAAATCCAAAACCACATCACCGAAGAAGCAATCACATTAACCCAAAGAGGAGACTTTGTGGGGCCCACTGGGCACATGTCGGGTGGACACATGGTCGTATGTAACAGTCTGTCTCCCACGCCCACAGTGCATTGCCTTCATGTGATCATAATTGGCTGATCTCGCCCCACCCCAATCTTCAGCTTTCTTCATTAGCGTAGGGCAGGAGGCCGCTAAATTTACATTTATTTACATGGGCTCCATCCTGTGTGTGTCGTGGAACCTTTTAGTGCAAATTAGGGTTAAAGCAAAAGATCTCCCACTTCCAGTTTGAGTGAAAGAACCTGGAATGAAATCACGTGTCACCACCGATTGGCAGATGGCCTGAAGTTTGGCAGAGTGCTTCACCGGCAGCACGGCCGTGGTGTCAGTAGGAGAGCCGAGTGACGCGAGCCCACACGGCTCCTTCTGATGCAGCAGCGCCGCCTCTGGAGATCCGCTTGAAAGAAACCGGCAAAACCAAAACATTATAAATGCGAAAGATTAGGAACACCTGAACTGTCCACCAGTAAGGAACTGGAATAAACTAGTTCAGTGGAGTGTTAGTTGTCCAGGACCAAGTGAGGATGATTACAGCACGATTATTCTGTGGAGTGTAGATTGTAGTAACTGATAAGGTGCGCATGCACGGACACACATGCACGCACACACACACACACACACACATGCGCGTGCACACACCTGCTTGTATTTTCTAAAAGGAATAACGGAAGGTTAAACCGAAAACAATTGAAGCAGTTTCTTTCAACTAAGGGCTGTAACATCATGAAATCAAGGAAGTTCTACAATATAAGTCAGTGTCATCTTTATTTTGAATTAGACTTGTCAGTATGAACCTAGATTTATTTTTTCTCTTAAGACACGTACACACAGTGTTTAGCTCGGTCTGCTTGAAAAAGCTTACGACCAGCGACAGCATCGCAAAACCATGCTCTGCTGCACGGGCGCTCCTGAAATGCCATTTACCGTTGGAAAGAACCAGAGCTCCTCTGAGGAACTGACCGATTGTAGGTCTGAAGTAAGAAGTGTTCAAAGATGAACCTAGGATATAGTGTCACACGTGACAGCAAGGAAGTTACTTAAGATAATTAGAGTTATTTCAAAGGGCCCGCCAACTGGAGGGTGCCCTTGCCCAGGGATGGGACGGTTCGAACATAAAAAAGACTAATGGTAGCAGTGGATTGAAACAAATGTCTGGGGTCGTAATTGTGCTGAAAACCAGGATGTTTAGTCACCCTTTAAAACTACCAGAGCAACAGTTCGTTCATCTGAAATCCAAAAAATAAAAGAGCATTTATGTTAGCTGTCCTTTACACACCGTCTTTCACAGCTGCTTAATAAAGCGTGCTAAAGCCACGGGGGCGCATGGGGCGCGCTGGTGGCCTGCCGACCGCGGCGGCACGCCCGTGCCTTGGGCTGAGGCGCCAAGGAGCACCTAGCACCAGCCATGAAGCGTGCTTGCGCCCTGTGCCGCTCCCTCCCCCCAAAAGAATCTGGGCCTAATTGCGCCTCCAGATCTGTCTGCTTCGGGGAAGTCAGGGTGGAAGAGCGGGTTAAGCAAGCACCACAAGGGCACAGCCAGCCGTACCCAGGCCGGGAGGCGGTGGGGCCTCGCACGGATGAAGAGCGGAAGAGGCACTTTATCGAATCATCGGGACTGCACCGGGATCTGCAGAGCCAGCTTTTCTCCACCTCCGTGGCTTGGAGTTACCCGGGATCACGTTGGGGTTACTGAGAGCTTAGAGTTGAGGCTCCCAGGAGCTGGGAGGCCAGGAAGCTAACTGCGTTTGTTCTTTCGCCAGGCTTCGCTGCACCACCACATTTCCGTAGCACAGACGGACGAGCTTCTCCCTGCCAGGAATTCTCAGCGGGTTCCCCATCCTCTTGACTCCAAAACCACATCTGATGTTCTAAGGTAGATTGTTTTAAGGCAAAATGGCAGCACAGCTTGCAGTAACCTTCCTTTAGTTTTGTTTTTCCAAGGCATTTACTTAAAGTGTGGGAAAGGCGCCCCGGAGCGCCGTCTGCCCAGCCAGGGAGAGCTGCACGCGGCCTCCCCGCGAGCACTGGTCAGGGAGCCTGGCGTTCCTGGTTCAGTTCGGTGGGTGCGCATGCGTGCACTTGCCCTTGCTTCCTGCTTAAAGGAGGCATTTTATGGCGATGAAAATAGATCAGAATTAGGGGTGGGTGGCCAGAAGACAGAGCCTGGGACCTAAAGCGCTTGACTTTGAAGCATTTTTTACACCACCACCCCCACCGACATAGATTATATAAATAAAATTACCTAGAACATAAATCCCGTAGCTGGGAAATAGCTCCCAGAAGCGTGCACTAACTCTGCTGCATTTTGGCAGACCAGGAGCGTTCTCTGTGTACCTTGAGGAAACACGCAGGCCTTTTCAGTGTTTGCTAATAACTCCTAAATGATTTAGAAATTATAGTTAAGTGAGAATCTAGTCCACGTTATTTTTCAGGCCTTCGGGGTCGGTAGTGCGGCACCGTCCAGGAGAACGGTAACGTGGGCCACGTGCCTCCTCCAGCCGTTCTTAGTAGCAGGGTCAGAATAATAAACTAAATTGATGAGGTTAATTTTAATAATAAATTATCAATTTTACCAAAATACATCCAAGTAATATCACACGTACGAAAGGCAGTATCGTGTCAGTTGTTAACCCATGTAAAGATATTCATGAGCTGTCTCACCTGCTTTTTTAAAACATGAATTCCTTGAGATCCAGCACCTGTGTCCGACTTACAGCGTATCCGAATCCGCTCGCGGCCAGGGCTGCCATACTGACAGTGTGGGTAGCTGAAATGGGTGCGGGTCTAGGTGAAGTGGGTGCGGGGAGAAAGAACCACGGGGACACCCGGGGCGAGGGGAAGATTGCCATCGAGCCCCTTCCTGCCGACGTGCAGTGTGTTCAGCGGGAAGCTCTGCTGTGGCCTGACCTGTGCCTTCTCTCCGGCAGGTTCGTTTTGGAGCAGTACAACGCTCTGTCCTGGCTCACGTGCAATCCGGCCACCCAGGACCGCACCTCCTGCCTTCCCGTCCACTTTGTGGTGCTCACTCAGTTGTACAACGCCATCATGAATATACTTTAATTGGAAAAGCACTTGTTCTCTCTGGCTCAGTTCCTCCTCCCTGCAACCTCAGTCCAAGGCACCTGCTACACTCTGCGAATGCCCCCCGCGCTCTCCTCGAGCCCACTCTCCGCAGTCCCGCACCGCGGCTCCTCCTGGGCAGGCACGCACGCGTCATTTCTGCAGTGTTCATCACCAGAGTGACGCATCGACACTTCTCTCACGGACCTGGAAACTTCCGTAAGCGGTGACTTTTAGCCAGTGTTCTGCTGTGTGCGGCCCCAAACCACTGGTCCACAGGAAGCTGTCGTCGTCGTCGTCAGTTTTTAAGAGGGAAACAGAAGAGACAGTATCCTTTTGCACAAGAGTCTGTGTTTCCAGTCTCTGTTTAAAGACAAGGGCAGCTTAGCCCTTTTGGATGAAATCCTCTAGTTATCGGTGTATGGCCTGTGGGTTACCTGAACTCCATCATCCGGAACTTTTTAAAAATAAGAGCCAGCTCAAATATATGATGTCATAGTGGGGTTTCTGTCTCCCTGGCGGTCCCATCTCGATGGGCGTGAATGCTTTGGTTGACTTCATACCTGTGTGTAGATACAAAAGGTCTGGAGACATCTTCATTTTCTTTATTTATTTTAAGTTGTTTTGTCATATGTTTTTTGTGACTTTTAATTTTTTTAATTCAGGAGGACCAGGTACAGTAGCTGAGACCCAACTCAGACCCACCGTGGGATTCTTTGACTACATACCTCTGTCCTAGAAGCCGGAAAAGGAGTGAGAACAGAGTGGGGAGATATGCCTAACAAGTCATATGTTCAAAACCACCCAGCAGTAGGCTTCATTAGGAACAAACTGGGTAAAACCTTGTGCCCTGTTTCTTATTAAAAGTGGCCAGCGTTTCATGAAGGATAACATTTTTATACAGAAGGCAGTCCAGCTCAGCCCAGAGCCATGGAGGCAAGAACCCTCATTAGTTTTATACAGTCACAATGGAAATCTATTTTCTAGTGAATTCTTACTGAAAGCCAGGTCTCTCCTCATTAGATCAAAAGGGACTCATGTACATATCATAATTGAAAGTGTTTGCTCATAAAATCAGTTATAAATATGGTGACTTTTTTCTGGACCATAGGAATATTATTTCAAAGAAATACTACAACTTAACCATTAAATTAGTACTTGAAGTTGAGCCTTTGTGGTGGGACTTTTTTTAAAAAACAACAACAACAACAATGCCTTTGTAAAGCATTAACGGCTAATCCAAGTGTTTTATGCCTCCTCATTCCAGGCCCACGAGGGTTGTCTTTAAGACCCCGTTTCTGACCCTGACGTCACAGCGCGTTTCTGTCTGAGGGCAGTGGGCGTGGCCTTGCCTCCTGCAAGCGGCGCTGGTCAGGCTGTTGAGCTCTAGTCATCTGTGGAGAGAATCATGCAAATTTTAAAGTTCTTCCAAGAGACTTCCATATCCTGGTTATTAACAAAAAAAAAAAAAAAAAAAAGGAAAAAAAAAAGAAAATGTAATAACTGATATGATTTTGTAAAAGTATTTTTCTTGAAATAATCTAACGTTTAAAACATTATATTAAAAAAATTGTGTGGTGGGACTATGTAAGCAGAGAAATAACTTGTAAATGGATAATTTTATTCTCTGTACCACCAATTGAGGGGGGGTGACTTTCGCAATGTATAGGTTAAAAAAATCTGATATATCAAACCATTTGTATCTAATGTGTACAGTGTAAAATTGACTTTAAAAATATTGCAGTGCTATTTTTTCTTAATCAGAAAGGAAAAATTCTCAAGGCCTTTTGAAGAGCATAAGATGATGAAGATTGTAAACTTGTATAAAATTATCTTGGTGAGAAGACAAATTGTAAAGTAGATATTTGTAATCTTTTACCACTTTGGGGTTGCTTTTTTTCCCAGAATTCATCAGAACTTTGAAAAATTTTTTTTTTTTTTAATATGGGCTGTTTTTAATGCAGGGGCTTTTCTTCCCTAGAAACCCAATTCTAAGCAAAAAAAGAAAAAAAAACACAAAAAACACAAAACCCCTACAAAAATTAAAAAAAAAAAAGGCAGCAAAGGGTAGTTTTCATCTGGTGTCTTTTATTTAAGTTTTTTAAGTTAAGAAAAGCTGGTGACATATTTATACGTTTTTGTGCAAAAATAAATGAATGGCAATAGATTTTAAAAAATCTTATTATGTACTTCTGTGTGAAAAAGTCTGTATAATATTTCCCTTAAATATGCATTATTTTACTTGTGAGTTTTTTACTGAATTAATCTGAAATGTACAAGCCCTGGATTTGCTACAGAGTGAGAAGTTATTTTATTTTTTTTTTATTTTTAATTTTGGAAATTCTGCAGAAATCAGAACTCTTACCATGGTTTGAACTAAAAAGGGGGTGGGAGGGGCGAGGGGCGGGGTGGTCCAGCATGCTTGTATGTATATTTCAGAACCTTTTTTAAATGTAAAAGCTGTACATTTCTGGGAAGTTCTGAATTTCTTTTGTTTCCTTTTTTCCTTCAAGCATTTTGCAGTGAGCTTCTTTTATATAGAGCAAACAATTTGAAAGAATACAAAAATATGTGAAGTTCATTTAAACCTACAGTATAGCGCTGGTACAGTACACTAAAAGACTTTGATAAAAAGAAACAATACTAAAAGGCCTCCATTTTAAATGTCATTCATATATACCTTGTGAATGAGAGCTATATACTTTTACACACTTTTTTAGAGGAATAAATTATTGAATTACTGAAATTTGAGTGGCTTTTTTTCCCCTCCCATCCTGCCTCTGTAACGAAATGATCTAAGCCTGTTCAAAAGGTGTATGTATAATGGATCGAACAGTCCTTGGCTAGCAGCCAGGCTCTGCCTTGCAGGGTAACACAGGCATAGACTCTTCCCGCCCTAAGCACCCGCACCAACAATGTTCTCAGGTGGTGGTCTTCTTCTTGCGCACACGCACGCACACACGCGCACTCACGCACACACACCCACCCCCACCCCCACCCCATTGAATCAGGAGTCCTCAGGTTTAGTTCTTTAACTCGTTTGAGTAGATCTCCCAGCTCTAAGACTGTAGTCAATCCTAGAACAAATTACAAGTCTGTTTTCCACTTCCTTTCTCTTCATAGTCTGGACCAGTTTCTTTTTGTTATTTTGTTATTTCCTTAGAAATAACAGATCTCTCTTTGCTCTCTGCCCCGTTCCTAGGCTCGTCAGAGTAGTGCGCCATTGAACACACCAGGTACAAGCAGGGCCCGGTGGACCGCGCGGCAGCCACCAGGGGGTTCCCCTTGGGTCTGTCCAGCAGGAAAAACCGGCGTGCCTCTTAGGGGCGGAATCCCTTGCTAACATGGTAAACCCCAGGACTTCTTGGCAGAGCTTACGAAGTCTGAATAAATTGAAACCTCGCTTCTAATCTTCCTCCATCTATTTAGAGATACACACGTTCTGAATTTAGCGTCGTCCGCATGCAGAGGTAAAGCCATTGGCACCACTCAGCCTCCGTTATTGTATCTGCAAACGAGGGACCAGGCTGAGTCCGCGAGAAACGCTTTGCAAACGCAGCACCGTGACCATGTTATTCTAGTTGTACCACTGAAGGAGGCGAACCGCGAGGCTTCCTTTCAGTCAGAAGACCATTTTGAGGTCTGTCTCATCAGTCACCACGGCCTCGTTTGGAATGCCACTTGCCACAAAAGCATTATTAAACAACCACCCGTTTCCTCCATCACTGGCATAGGCCAGGCCTCTTTTTTTTTTTTTTTTTTTTTAGAGTTTATTTATTTTTGAGAGAGAGAATGTGAGCAGAGGAGGGGCAGAGAGAGAGGGAGCCACAGAATCTGAAGCAGGCTCCAGGCTCTGAACTGTCAGCACAGAGCCTGATGCGGGGCTCGAACCCACAGACTGTGAGATCATGACCTGAGCCGAAGTCGGCCACTTAACCGACTGAGCCACCCAGGCGCCCCCAGCCAGGCCTCTTAATCATCAGAATTAGATGGTATTTTTCCTGGTGTTCATTAGTTTCGATACTTAGCTCATACATCAGACGGGACCTGCGCCCACAGTTTGTGAAGGTTGTTTTCACAACCACTAGCTGTACCAATTCGGCGACGATAGCTAAATCTCTTTGAGGCGGGAAAAACTATCTGTCGAATGCATTCAGACATTCTGCAAACCAGGCGTGGAGAAATCTGACCAGGCGCTTGGGAACCGGCCGCTCGCTCCGCTCGGATTCCAGGCGGCGCCAGCCAGTCCCCCCCCCCCCGCTCCAGTGATGCCGTAGCATCGTTTTAAGTTCTCGCTCTTCAGGAAGTTGTGGGATAAGGAATTCGTTCCCGACTGTTATCAAGGAGCCCAACGAATCTTTTGTACAAATTGCAGTTTGCCAATACAAGTTTTTTTAAAGCAGATTTCTCAGAAGACTTTCCGCCCAAGCAGGAGCCACGTAACTAAAACTGTCTTTGGCGCTGGCCACTCCTACAACACAAGCCGTTGCATAACGAACACTTTTTTCTCTCTGGAACTCTCTACATGCGAAAATCCTACCAGGGTGCAGTTTTAACGTACCCCCATGTTACCTTGGTGTTAAATGGTTCGCTTGTTTCTATCCCCTTGACCCAAAGGTCACTTTGACAGTAATTATTTCATGTCATTAATACCTAATGAGACACCATTAGAAAGTTCTGCGGTGCCAGGTGATTGTACCGTTGCAATGAGTGCCCTGGGCACCTTACTCTGCTTGAAACCAGACTTCCCAGTCCCCCACTCCTTCGCCTGAAAATTTCAGGTCAAGTTTAAAAAAGAGTTTTTGACACTTGCCGCTTCTGACTAGAAGTCTAAATGGAGCAAGTAAGAAATAAAAGTTGATGAGGAAGAAAGCGGACTCTCCAGAACAGAGCTTGGGTAAGACCGAAGTACTGATTTTTCTCTGCAAAGGTTACTTCCTCAATATGCATTAATTAGCAGGTGATAGGAAGGCACAGATGACGGGGTCAGTGTTCGTTGGGGTTTTTTTGTTTCAACAGCAGGTTCTAACGCTGTTGATGCACAGGTGTCAAAGTGAGTCTGTCCAAAGGCTGCTTAGCCATCACTCCGGACTCAGAACAGGCAGACCCGTGCAAGTGAGCGCCAGCTCGCAGCGTTTCCTGGCTGTCGCTGCCTGTGTTACGCCTCCATTGCCTCATGGTCTTGTTAACAGATCAGGCGTGTTGCAATCTCCTGTTTCATAAAGCCAGACGATTATTCAGGAAGTTTGGCCACACCAGAGCAAAGAGGAAAGGGCTACCCCGAGAAATGTTTGCTCTGGGGGAAAATCAATGTCGTTTAATACGTCAGATTGTAATTGTTGGCTTTTTAAATTTGAGCTTGAACATCTTTCAAATAAGCATTTGTAAGGTAGCTTCTCTGATTTCCATCTGCCTTTGTTCACTTAGACACCTTGATGTTCTTTCTTAATGTCTATGCTTTGTTTACATAAATAACTCCCGCCCTGCTTGCCAAACGCACGTGGGAGTTTTCATTCTGGAAGAGACAGTGTTGGGATAGTTCCGTATATACACGAATACCAGCTTTTGTTCCTGGGTATGGAGCTCTCTGCCAAGTTTTGGAAGTTACGTCCCGTGTCCGGTCTAGGGAGGTCAAGTCCGCTTCACAGGATGAACGGATGACCTTCTGGTCCTTTTCCGGGACCCAGAGAGTTGACCTTACACGACAACTCCGTTGGGCCTAAAGTGGGCACCCAGGAAGCGTGAGCTGAACACAGACTGTTGAAAGAGTGGGCTCCACCTCAAAAATCAAATTATTTACAAGCAAATTCGCCACATCTTGATGCCTTTATGGAGAGCAGAAAATATTCTTTTTATAGATTAGAAAATACAGGAACTTCTTGTAGTTGTTGTTGGTTTAGGTTTTCTATTTCCTCTGTCGATTTTGGTAATTTGGATTTTCATAGAGGAAAAAAAAATTTTTCCAGTGATTCGTATGCAGTTGTGCACAGTGCTTCCTTAATCCTCGAGCCCGTTTTTGGTAACGTATGCTCCTTCCCTCTCCTTTCCGGCCACGTCGGTGCCGTCTTTTTTCCCCCATGATTTATTTTCTGGCACTTTGCGGTATTCTAGTTTTGTTTGATTTTTTCCAAAGAAATAGCTCACGGATATAACAATTGTGCTGTTTTTATCTTGGCTTTTATCTTGCTGTTCCTTTTCCTGGTTTCCTTGAGGGTTTGTTTCATTTTCCTTGAACTTTAATTGCCTGCTTAGTTAATTTATTTTCGCTTTTGATGACACAGGCATTTATAGAGCCTGGGGGCTTCTGGATATGCATGGCCTTCCTCAAGCCATACGCGGAAGTCTTTGTGTGTGTGCATTTTTCTAGAGAGAAGGCCCGTTGCCTCACATTCTGGAGGCTTCTGACCTGGACAGGGATAAAAATGACTGATCTGGGGCTGTGTTAAAGCCGATTCCGTCCTGCAGGTTTTAATATTTAATGTTTTCATTTTTATTTTTAGACTATTCATTTCCTTTTTTTTTTTTTTTTTTTTGTTAAATAAAGGAAAGTTCTCTTTGGAATCAAAGACTCTTGGACTCTAATTTTCTCTTACGACAATGTAATCTAGTAATGATTGATTCTTGCAGACATTCTCCAGAAGCTTCTAAACAAGGTGTGCCCTTATGAGGCAGCCGCCGTCCCGTAGAAATACTCTGTGAGTCATGAATGGAACTTTCTTTTGAGCAGCCACAGAAAGAAGTAAAAAGGTGAACAGAATTTTATTAATATATCCTATTTAACCTACTAGATGCACATTCTTAAATGTCAACATGAAATAATATAAAAATCGGCAGTGAGATCCCGTTTTTATTTTTGCACCAAGTCTTCAGAACCCGGGATTTATTTTACACTCACAGCACATCTAAATTTGGAGGCTATATTTTCAATGGTGACAAGAAAGATGTAGCTCTATACAACAAAGTGGCATTTACCAGAAACAAGATTTTGCACTGCGTTCCTTTTTATTAAATTTTACTTGAATTTTAACTCAATTCAAGTAAAATTTAAAAATTAGTTCCTCGGCCACGCTTGCCACACTTGAGAGTCTTAGACACCTCGCCCTCCCGTTGGAAGTGTGACTTTAGGGCAGAAGATTTGAAACCGGTTAATTCTATCCTGAGTGTTTTTCCTGTTTCTCCTACGCCCCTGCCAAGTCCTTGGGCTTTCTCCTGCTCGCGTCCTAGGCAGGTGGCAGGAGTTAAAATTGGCCCCCTGCGATTCTGGGCTGTCCTTTTTTCTTGCGTTACCACATTATTGGTGCATAAAGCTTTATGATGTATCTTGTTAATGTGCTTCATCTCTGTGTCATGACCCTTTCGTAATACTTTTTCCTTTCAGTTACGCTTTGATATTAATATCGCCACTCCTGCTTGCTTTTAGTAGAATCCTGGCCTTATATCTTTGACCAACCGTTTATTTTGATCCTTCGTCATTTTGTGTTAGGTGTTCTTCATACGTGTTGTCGCATTTTATTTCTTAATAATTTCATTTCAGTCGGGTGATTTTTCCCATTTGCATTCTCTGTTCCGTGTTACACTTTGACTTGGCCAATTTTTATGAAAATATACATATATATTTATTTGCTTTTATACTTTTTAGTTTTGCCTTTTTGCGTATGGACTCCGCTATTTGCTTTTATCTCTTAAAACATTTTGGGAAGAAACCTTCCTTCTCGAATTGAGTTCTGTTCGTACTGCCTGAAAACGGTCTGCAAACGTTCATGATGTTCTCATTAAAAAATAATAATAATAAAAGACACTCGCCTCTTGCCCACGAGGGCACCCGCATCTCCCCCCACTGCGCTGCGGCCAGCAAAGCCGTTCGTTCCTTCCTCCGCCTGGGGGAGTTTCTAGGTTCCCCTCCCGCCCCGTCTCCCTCGGCTCGCCTCCGTCATTAGCTCCTCACCCGCTGCTCCTTCTCTGGGAAATCCAGTCCCAAGTTCTCCAGGAGCTAGTGAGCGTTCAGATTCCCAGGCCACGGAGCTCCGGGTTCTGAGCCTCCCAGTGGCAGGTGGGGCCCAGGGATTGGCATCAAAGGCTCTTCGCTCCCCGGGCGACTCCGCTCCCGGGGTCGGTGGGCCGCACTTGGCGAAATGCTCGTCCAGCTCCACCTGTGCTAGGCTGACCTTGGCCCGGGAAACCGCCACGACCACGGTAACACCCCGAATCTTTTTTCTCCCAGGACTTCTGTTTCGGCCAGCTCACCCCCTTCCCCCATGACTCCCAGAGCTGTGGCCGCAGATTTCCTGTTTCCATCTGCCTGCCTGGAAGTCCACGGTCACGGTCGGCATGCCACTGGCTCCTCCTTCCTTCAAGCCCTGTTCCTCCTCCTCCTGCTGAAATCCATGCACCCCTGGACTTGTCTCCTTCCCTCCCCCACCCCCAGCCGCCGTCACTGTCACTCGCTGACTCTACAAAGTCCTCAGGCCTCCTTGGGGCTGGGCGTTGGGACACCACAAGAGACAGGACAGACGCCACCCCTGGCCTCACGTGGCTCACAGCGGTCAGACCTCCAGGGCAGAGAGCACGCAGTCACAACAGGCAGTGGGGCCACCGCAACGGGGTGAGTCAATGTGCTCACCCGTCGCCTGAAGTGACAGTGACGTAGCTGGCGGAGGTGGGGAGTGGGGTACGTCCCAGGGAGGGGGGCGCCAGGGCAGGAGGGAAGGTCTGAGCAGTGGCTGCAGACACGCCACTGCGTAGGGAACGAGTAAGCCAGACTCAAGAATTAAGACTCTTCTGAAGAACACGGGGACTACGGTTTAAGTCAGTTACACACTGGGGCAGATGGGCCTTCTAGAACGTTCCGGTGGTGTGGAAGGAGGGCAGCTGCGGAGGAAAGGCGACCGAGGCCCACGCCCCGCCGTCTCCTGAGGGAGGACAGCGGAGCGGGGAGCTGGGCCTGGAGGGCAGGAGGGCGAAACAAGGGCGAGGACAGGGTGAGGGGGCCCCGGCCGGGGATCTACAGGGGTGCCATGTCCCTCCCGCCCCCGGCAGAGACAGAGAAGGCCATTCTCAAACTCCAGTCTGGGAACACCGAATTGGATGCCAAGAGCCGGGCCCTGACTCTAGGACTAGAAATACGCCCCCCCCGCCCCCTCCCTCCAGCTCACAGCGATCCGTCGGGGGCGCCCAGCCTGCGGCGGTGGGGGGGGGTGGTTCACACCTCTGGGGAGGCCAGGTGGAGACCCCGGGGGCGAGAGCGGGGACGAGGGCGCACGGCCAAGGCACGGGGCGTGGGGACGAGCCGGGCCGACTCCAGCTGCTGCCCAGCCCATCCGCACAAACAGGCTCCTTAGGAACCGAAATGGACGGGGCGCCTGGGGGGCTCGGTCAGTTAAGGTCGGCCCTTGATTTGGGCTCAGGCATCGGGCTCTGCGCCGACGGTGCTGGAGCCTGCTTGGGATTCTCTCTCTTCCTCTCTCTGCCCCTTCCGCACTTGTGATCTTTCTCTCTCTCTCTCTCTCTCTCTCAAAATAAATAAACTTTAGAGACACCAACGTGGAGGTCGGGGAACAGTGGAACTGGTCTACAGCCCCAAGGACTGTCACTCCTGCCGTGTCGCCTCAGACTCGGGACCTGTCCAGGGCCCGCACCACCTTCCCATGACTCTGGTGGCCCCCCCAGCAGGAACCGTCATGTCCCCTGTCATCCGGGTCCTACCCGGCTCTCACCATGGCCTCCTGGCTCACCCTCCATCTCCGGGGCTCCCTGCCCCCCCCCCGCCGCCATCCTGGCTGGCTTCCCTGGCCTCTCTCAGGACTCTAGACCGGCTGGCGTTTCCACCCTCACGGCACTGGCCACGCCGTGCGTCCAGTTGCCCACTTACCCCGCAGACCCTGCCCATCAGGCACGCGGCAGACATGAGACGAGCGAGCTGAGTCATGGGCCCCATTCTGCTGTCTTACCTGGCGATGTTTCTAGAACCTTCTAACATGAGAGAGAAGGTCTGTTCGATCCGAGTCCCTCCCTAACATTTCTAGAATACCAGTTTTGAGTCAGATCTGCCTTCAACGCACCCCAGTTCAAACCCGGGCCCTACAATTGCCCACTCTGTGCCCGATTCCCCATCAGCAGGATGGGGATGCCCGTCGCACTGCCCCCGACCTGGTGGGAAGATTACGTGACCGATGCATGCGTGGCGAGCTGCACTGTGTGGCACAGAGCGGGCACTCGATAAACGTCTCTGCAGCCCCCTCCTGACTCCCCCTGTCCAGGAACCCAAGTTCTCACTTGTGGGACCCACCATGGGTGCCTGCCCGTCTCCCCGGGGCTCTGTGCATTCCGTTCTGCTCCCCCAGCCGCCTCCCCAGCAGTCCACCCCCTGCCTCCTCCGAGCGGGCCCCACCGCCCTGGGAATCGAGTCCCAACTGCAGCCTCGGCCGCCCGACAAGCCGGGCCCCTGTGCGCCTCTCCCCCGTTGCATTCCAGCTACAGCGGCCTCACCCCGGACCCGCCGGCCGCCCGCCAGCCGTCCCCCAGCCCTGGTCCCTCCTCACTGTGCTGCCTGTGTCTGCACATCATCTCTCCTACTGGTAGGTAAGTTCCGTGAGGGGGGGGGAGCGTACCCCCAATGACGGATTATCACCTTCCCTTATAAGGAAGAAGGCCCACGAATATTTTGTCAACTTTCGATTCCGACGGAGAGACAAGCTGCGAAGGCGCACGCTCCTCCCAGCTCCCCTCCTGGAACAGGTGCCGGAGCCAGGAAGTCAGCACCGGTGCGCTCCTCCCGAGCGCACCCCGGACCGCGCCCAGAGCGCACGCGCTTCCCGCCCGGGGCCTTTTCCCGCTCCGCCGGACCCCACGCTGCGTGGCTCATCCCGTCCCCTCCGCCTGCTCTGATCCGGGATAGTTTCTCAGTCCCGGTGTGTGACCTTGAGACTTTCGAAGCTGGCACAGGAGCACCCGCCTCCTCCTTTTTTTCAAGGGGGGTCTCTCCTTCTGGGTTCGCCTGAGGCTTTCTCGTCGTTAGGTTGAGGTTATTTCTGCATTTGGGGGCCCCGATGCCACGGAAACGAGGTGTCCTTCTCAGCGCGTCATGTCAGCGATGCAGGACGTCTCTCCATCATCGCATTACAAGCGACATTGACCTTAGTTAAGTCTGTGTCTTCTGGGTTTCTCCACTGTCAAATTATGATACCCCTCCCTTAAATATTTTGGGTCCAGTAAGTTCTACAAAAGACCATAGTTTCAGTGTGTCCGAGATTGTCCACCAGGGGGCGACCTCCACCGATGTATCTTTATGGGACCCAGCCAGAGGTTTCTAAAGCAAGAGGTCAAAGCCGCGTGAGGCAGGCGAGGAGGGTTGCTCCGAGGCCACTCCCCACCCCCCCACCCCCCCCCGGGGAGCCCTCGTGTGGTCGCACAGGCCCCCGGGGACAGGCTCCTGGCTGGGCATCGGGGCCAGGTGTGGGGGAGGGGGTGGGGAGAGAGCGTTTTATGCTGTTGCTTGGACTGGTTAGAAATTAAGAAGCCAAAGCAAATGTCCTTCCTTTCACCCCTCCCGCCCTTTGCACACACCCCTTAGAAGCGGCCAGTTAGGCAGGGCCCCTGAGCGTGAGACAGACTTAGCCTTGGCCCAGACCCCAGGGCAGTGGGGATATCATTTCTTTCCAATTAAACTTTAATTCGGTGGAGTGTTTAAAACCAGTATAGACTACCGTGGGGCACAAGCGAACTTTCTGGGGTGAGGGATATGTTGCCGTTTTGAGCGGGACGACGTTACATTTGGCAAAACCCAAGGAACCTTATACTTCAAATAGGTGCACTTGAAAACTTTAATAATTTCGATAAATACTTATTTAGCAATAAGTAATACTCATTTAGTAATATGTATCTAATAAATAATCATTTAACAATTTCGGATAAAATGTAATCACTTTAAGTCGCGGTCAAACGCATGCAATGTGAAATGTTACCAGCCTAAGAATTTTTTTTTTTTTTTTTAAGATTTTAGCCTGGAGCCAGACTCTTTTATTTATTTATTATTTTAAGTTTACTCATTTATTTTGAGAGAGAGAGAGAAAGCACGAGCAGGGGAGGGCCAGAGAGACCGAATCCCAGGCAGGGGTCAGAGAGACCGAATCCCCGGCAGGCTCCCTGCTGTCAGCACAGAGCCTGAGGGGGGGCTCGAACTCACGAACCGAACCGCGAAGATCACGCCCTGAGCTGAAATCAAGAGTCAGGATGCTCAACCGACAGAGCCACCCGGGCGCCCCCACTAAGTGGGATTCTAAAAGGCAGGCTAACGCCCGGGACGGAGCTGCTGGGTCGTGTGGGCCAGCTTCTCTTCCTTCCCAGTTCACTCGGCAGAGCTTTGACGTAGCCTTCCCAGGATACGTCTGAGCTCCAGACTCCTTTCTGGCTCTCATTTTACCCTCTGAGACCAACAGGAAGATTAATAGGCATTTTTTAATGGCTCCCAGGCCTTCAGGCACCCCCCCCCCCACACACACACACCAAATAAAAATAAACATCACCGCGCTGGGCCAGCCCCAGACATCTGCTCGCTCTCGCCTCCTGTCTCTTGGAGCCCTTTCTGGAACTGCGCGTCCTGGCTGGATGTTGACTCAGAGACAGTTGTCGATGAAACCCAACAGGCTGGCCACCGGGGGCCCTTCTTTCCCGGCCAGGAAGACGGCGATTTCCAGAACACCGGGGGGCCTTCCCGAGGGGCCAGCTTCCGAGGGGGAAGCCTCCAGGGGCCCCCCGAACTGGTTGGTCGGCTGCGGACGCAGGTCGGAGAGCTGGAGGAAGTCTTGCCTTCTGCCTCCCACGGCCCGAGGCTCGGGGTCGGCTGTTCCAGGCCTGCGGCGAAGCAGCAAGGGAGGAAGGCTTAGGAGCTGAGGCCGGGACCCTCCCTTATCGCCTTCTTGACCTCCTCATCGGACTTCCAAGCGTGGAAGGAAAAAAACAGTCCGCTGAGGATGGCCTCCCCCCCCCCAATAGCCCCTGTGCTTCCGCAAATTACAGATCGGGTTTCTGGAGTGAGGGGGGCGGAGAGCTGAATGGAGGGCAGCGTTTGCCAATGGGTGGCCCTTGGGCTGTGGCCCAAGGGCGGGGATTTGGGCCCCCGCAATGTTTTTTAACAAGTTTGAGTTCATGGGGCGCCTGGGTGGCTCAGTGGGTTAAGCATCTGACTTCGGCTCAGGTCATGATCTCACGGCTTGTGGGTTCGAGCCCCGCGTCGGGCTCTGTGCTGACAGCTCGGAGCCTGGAGCCTGCTTTGGATCCTGTGTCTCCCTCTCTCTCTGCCCCTCCCCTGCTCGCACTCTGTCTCTCTCAAAAATAAATAAATATTAAAAAAAAAAAAAAAGCTTGAGTTCATAACTAACATTTCAAATTTAGGCAAGTCACATTCTCTCGAACAGCCGTTCCGACCTGGGAGCGAGTGGGTTTCCGCCCGGCCACGGTGTGTAGGGCTGAGCGGAAAGCCGCCAACCTCCCAGTCCAGGCGCCAGTCTCCAGCGGGAACCCTCGCCCTGCCTCGTGCCGGCTCTTCCTGTGCCCCTCCGCCCTGCCTGCCGGGCCCCCTGTGTGTGTTTGTGGGCTCTACTCTGGGACTCACGCATTTTTCAGGGTTCACAGAGCCTTTCATGACTCTCTGGTCCAGGGGCGTCAGCAAGCTCCAGCCCCAAGGTCCAATCTGGCCCGCCGCCTGTTTTTGTAAATAAAGTTTTATTGGCACATAGCCACGCCCACTGGATTAGCTCTGGTCTCTGGCGGCTCTCGCGCTAGGACAGCCGACTCTGGTAGCCGCCAGAGGGCACGTGTGTTTCCCAAAGCTGGGCCGTTTGCCGTGGGGCCCTTGGCAAACACCCTGCTGCCCTCTGACCCGGTCCCACCTTCTTTGGTTCCGATGAGCCTGCTGAGGCCTGGAGACTAGATCCCGGGTGGAGGGGTTTGGGGACCCGCGCCCCCCCCGCCCCCCGGCCCTGACACCTGGAGGGCCACCTGCCCGCCCCCGACGGGTCTTCCGGATCCTACTGGCTGCTCCGGAGCGAGAAGCCACCAGGCCCTCTCCTTGCTCTGGCCGACGGTGCCGGGGTGTCTGGTTCCCATCACGGCTGACAGTCGGCCCTCCGCACCCCACCCAGGCCCGAGTTCGCCCGTAAACCCTGACATCATTAACACCCCATCAATCGCCCTGCCCTCGCGGGCTGGCGAGGCCTTCATCTGGAATTCGGCCCTGGCAGAGATCAAAGTCTGGCCTTCTGGAGCCCTGCCCTGGGGGAGGAAAGGCGGAGGGGCTGGGCTGGGGAGGCT
>PITB01026172.1:0-21888 GCA_004024585.1 Paradoxurus hermaphroditus
CACGCGCAGCCCCGCCGCCCCCCGCCCCCCTACTCCGCTCACCTCGCCGCTGCACCGTGAAGTCCTCAAAAACCCCATAGTTGTGTCTGCAGTACGTGTCCACCTCGGCCCCGCGTCCGCTCCATGAAGTCCTTCTGCCGGTTCCAGGACTCGATGTAGAGCCGCCCCAGCTCCGTCACCGCCCGGTGCTCCCACACGTCGCTGTCGAAGCGCGCGTACTCCTCCCGGTTATAGATCAATCTGGCCAGGAACCGCACCTGCTCCGTCCCGTTGGAATAATGACACTCGAAGTTAAACTGCTCCACGAAATGTGCTGTGGATACAGGGCCGACCCAGTCACCCGCGGGCTCCTGGAAGACACTGACGCCAGTACCCCCTCGGGGCTCCACCCGCATCCCCAAACCACCAGCACCCACGGCTCTTCCCTCCTCTGCCGGCGGAGGCTGGAGGGAGGCTGGGAGGAGACCCCTCTCCTGGAAGCTTTCCGGGGGCATTGGGTTCTGGGCTCAGAGGCGGACCCCCCAGCCTGAGCATTCGCCCCTCACCGCCACCTCCTGGACGCCACCTCCTGACAGACACCCACCTCCCTCCTCGCCTCCCACAGTCCTTACGCAGACCTGAAACACGTCCCACCTGCTCCCCCCTCCCCCACCCCACCGTGAACACTTGGTCTGGGCTGAGCTGGCTCAGGTCCCTGCGGCCCCTGCGAACCCAGACAAGGGAAACAGACGTGTCCCCTCCATTCTCCTGGCTTAAATGTTAGGGAAAGTGATGAACAAAACCCAAACAGGTAGGACTGTGTTTACATGGGGTGAGAAATGTCACAAGACAAGTGTGCAGTTCTAGAGCAGAGGATACTTGGGTGACCTGAATTCGCTTAGGGACCAGAGAGGTGGTCTCAGGGGTGACATTTAGAACAGGACAGGAAGGAGTAAATAGATGGGAACTAGAGGGTTGTGTGTGTGTGTGTGTGTGTGTGTTTGGCAATTCAGGTAAAGGTAATACAATGTGCAAAATCATGAAAGAATTGATGAACTTCCTCAACAAAATAGAAGAAAAGAGTTCACTGAAGCACAGAGAATGGGTCAAAGGAAGGGAAAGGTTACACTGGAGAAATCACAAGCAGCTGGCACATAAAAGCCTCACAGGTGCTGCTGGGATTTTGACTTTATACTACATGTGATGGGAAGCTACTGAAGAGTTTTAAGGAGAGTAAAACCATGACTGCAGTACAGTTCTTCAATTCCTTTTCCGGAATTTCCAAAATCCAGAAATCTAGGAAACCGGATCTTCTTACAAGTTTTGATGCCAAACTTATTTGGCAAATTAACCTGATGAAGTAAAGGGTCAAACAGCTCAGAACTCTTATTGGTCAATCAGTCACATGTAATTCTGTAGATTACTATACATCATAATATATGTACATGCATGCATATACATATATGTATACACATATACACACATGTATGTATATATTTTGATGTTTTTGTTTTATGTTTAATTGAACTAAGAAAATTTATTTTCAAGTGTAATTAACATGAAAAATTTTTAAAGAGTTAAAAACACCTGTGTCTTCTTCTCCAAAGGCAAGGGAATTAAAAGCAAAGATGAACTACTGGCACCTCATCAAGATAAAAAGCTTCTGCACAGCAAAAGAAACAACCAACAAAACGGATAGGCAACCAATGGAATGGGAAAAGATAATCGCAAATGACATCTCAGATAAAGGACTAGTATCTAAAATCTACAAAGAACTTACCAAACTCCACACCCGAAAAACGAATAATCCAGTGAAGATATGGGCAGATGATATGAATAGACACTTCTCCAAAGAAGACATCCAAATGGCAAACAGACATATGAAATGATGTTCAATGTGACTCATCATCAGGGAAATACAAATCAAAACCACACCGAGATATCACTTCACACCAGTCAGAGTGACTAAAATGAACAAATCAGGAAACTATAGATGCTGAAGAGGATGTGGAGAAACAGGCACCCTCTTGCACTGTTGGTGAAAATGCAAACTGGTGTAGCCACTCTGAAGAACTGTGTGGAGGTTCCTCAAAAAAATGAAAATAGATTTACCCTATGACCCAGCAATAGCACTGTTAGGAATCTACCCAAGAGATACAGGAGTGCTGATGCACAGGGGCACGTGTACCCCGATGTTCATAGCAGCACTTTCGACAGTAGCCAAATCATGGAAAGAGACTAAGTGTCCATCAACTGATGAATGGTTAAAGAAGAGGTGGTATATATATACAATGGAATACTATGCAGCAATGAGAAAGAATGAAATCTGGCCATGTGTGGCAACATGGATGGAACTGGAAGATATTATGCTGAGTGAAATAAGTTAGGCAGAGAAAGACAGATGCCATATGTTCCCACACATAGGTAGGCTTTGGGAGACCTAACAGAAAACCATGAGGGAGGGGAAGACAGGAAGGAAGGGGGGAAAAAAAGCCACAGAGAGGAAGGAAGACACAACATAAGAGACTCTCAAAGACTAAGAACAAACTAAGGGGAGAGAGGAGTGTGGGAGAGGGAAGAGTGGGTGACGGGTAAAAACAAAAAAGATAAAAAGAAAGATTTCTGAAGCTGGATATCTCTTTAAATTTGATTTTTTTAGCAAATAAAAAGAAATCAGTGAACAAAAACACCTGTGTCTTTAAAAATGAGACAAATAAATGCGAGGATCTGACATTATCAATAGAACAGGATGTAGAATTCTACACAAGTTCGATACATTTTACAGAAAAATTCGTGTGACAGTCACAATTTAAGACTTCTAAAAGCAAGCTGTTAAAAGTGAGTACAGATGCTGATTATCAAGAAATCATGAAATACTGAAAAACATCACATAAGGGAAAGAATAAAAAATGAGGAACGCGAGCTTGCATTGATTGAATGGACTCAGCAAGAAAATGTTCAATTTATGACCTGTCGATCTTACTATTTTTTGTAATGAAATAAGCTAAAATAAACCACAAAGACCTGAATTGGAAAGGGAGTGTGTGTATAAAGTGTGAGTCTACAATTTTTAGAAGCAGCACAGTATAAACAAGTGTTTCCAACATTAGCACTCTCGACATTTTGGACAAAATATTCTCTGTGGGAAGGCTGTTCTGTATGTTGTAGGATGGCTCCTGGCATCATTGGCCTCTACCTAGCAGATTTCAGGAAGAAGCACCAGGTGACAACCAAAACTGGCTCCAGACATTGCCAAATGCCCCCTGGAGCAGGCAGGGCAAATCTACCCCCAGTTGAGAACCACTGTGACACCTGAAAAGTCTGTGGTGAAAAAACCAATGTTAGTTATAAGTCGGCTGAGAATTACATTAAATTTTGCCAATATTATGTCTGATAAAACACTTTGATACTGAACAAATTTATTTTCCTGGAAAAAATGGTTCTTCACTGAGACTAGATTATGGAAAAAAAAAAAAAACATTCATAGTGCCTAATGAAAGAGTATATCAAAAGCTACTGTGAATTCTAACCAAAAGATGGTTGCTCTTGGGTGTGCTAATGCTTCAGGCTTACCCAAATCAAAATGGGCAGATACAGGAAAAAGTCAAAATCCAAGATGTCTCAAAGGTATAAATATTTTACTTATGCATTATTTCTCAAAAAGATAATATGGGTAAGCAGATACATATTTTATTTGGTTCAATAACCGCTTTTTATCAATGGCCTACATTCATGACAGGCAAGCTAGACTGTGAGAAACCTGTAAGTTAATTGTCCCTGTATAATTGCTGCACATATTGTACTCCTCAAATTCTCATAAAAATTAAAGTTTGGCTTCTAATTTTCCCCCCACCCCACCACGAAGTCTGACATCTGTGTTGAAATCTTGGACCAATACATTTTTTTTATCCCATGAAGATCGAGTATACACAGTTTTTAACTATTTTCATGATGCAGTTTTCAGAGGTCTACAAAACGCAGCTTTCTGAAATAAGTTAGTGGCTAGTGTTTATGACAAAGCTAATAATTAATAAATCAACCCAAAAAACTGCTTAGCAAGACTTTGGGTTACATTCCTATTTGCAGATGAAATATGAGATGAAGATATTGAAAACTATCATGTCATTAACAAGAAAACATTATATCAAATTTCAATATATGTGAAAGTTTTTCTAAATAGGTCCAAGGATTAAGGGGTAAAATCTAGGCACAGTAGTCTTTCTGGTACTTCGATATTGGAAAGTGGTGTGATTCTCTGGACAGCTCAAGCAAGGAGCAGCATCTCCTGGTAACTGATGATATGACAAAAGTATAGCTTTTGATTGGAGAGTATAATCTGTACTACCTCTTTACCGGTAGGAAACCGTAAAGGAAGTGTTGAATCACTATACCGTACACCTGAAACTAATATTACACTATATGTTAACTAACAGGAATTAAAAAAAAAAAACTTTAAAAAAATATTCTCTGCCTAAATATATACCTATAGTCATAAACAAACAAACAAACAAACATATAAGTCAAAGGTGCTGACATCAAAAAATACCGAGCACTGATGATGGGGCCACATGGGACATTCCTTGAGTGATGGAAACATGTGGTCATGACTAGGAGCACTACCCAACTTGTTCCCTACACTCCAGATTCTCCAGATTTCCTTCTGTCCCTTACACTCAGCAAACATCTTCCCACACTTTAACCTTAATCCTGTTCTCTCTCCCTACTACACTTGTCCCTTACATCCTTCACATGGCTAACTCCCGTCATCAGTTATGTCTCAACTAAATATCACTTTCTCAAGGAGAGCTCCCTACACACTTGAACTGAAGTCAGGTGAATCCAATTCTCTATGTTTCATAACCAGGGATATTTTTTTCAGAGCACTTACGGTTGATAGAATTTTTTTTCATTGTTAAATGTTTATTGGACTTTCTCCTCTGCCATGATGGTGGTGATCTTTAGCCTATTCAAATATAATTCACTGAGCCCAGAACAGAGCCTAGTACATAATAGCTTCTCAGAAAAATATGTGATCTAAATGGATAAACCTAGGACTCTGACAATCTGTCTCTCTGTCTCTCTGTCTCTCAATCATTGTGAGGACTCTGGAAAGCAAGAAGGAGCTCAAGCTCCAACATTCTTTTACTCCAATAATACATTATACCCCCTCCACCTCCTGTGAGAAATGCACTCAAACTACCTCCTTCTCCTTCTACTGTTAGGGAAAAAAATCACAGGTAAGAAAAAGATGATTTTAGGTAAAAAGGAAAATCTCATTGAGTTTCAGCTCATCCTATGGATCTGTGATAGTGCTGAGGTCTGTGCATACACAGGATTTCCAGTAATGGTGATGACATGGCTGGGAAATAATAGTGAGGAAATGGAAGTGGAGGCAACCAAACATGCCTATTAAGGAAAAACAGAAAACATGGAGAATGAGCCTATGCCATTTCGGGCCAACACCTCAGTGCCCCAATATATTCCCTTGCCTTGCATATTAGTTTGCAGTCCTATGAAATGTAAACAAACTTCACACTCTCTGTACCCTGCTCAGGGTATAGAGTTTGAACCATATGAAATTCCTGATGTTGACTATTTTTTACTTAAATATCCTTAATTTCATATAATTTATTCTATACTAGTTGAATCCCTTCCTGTGGTCTCAGGCCAGAGAAAGCAAAGGCCCAGGAGAAATGGACACTATAGAAAGGATCAGGGGCGCCTGGGTGGCTCAGTTGGTTAGGCGGACAACTTCAGCTCAGGTCATGATCTTATGGCCTGTGAGTTCAAGCCCTGCATTGGGCTCTGTGCTGATGGCTCAGAGCCTGGATCCTGCTTCGAGTTCTGTGCCCGCCTCTCTCTCTGCCCTTCCCCTGCTCATTCTTTGTCTCTCTGTCTCTCAAAACTAAATAAACCTTTAAAAAATTATAAAAAAAAAAGATGCTTTAAGAAAGGATCAAAAGAGATTCATAATGAAAAATTAACTTGTGCCCGGTTCTAAGATGATATCTTAAGTTCTTTAAGGCACCAAAGAACACCAATACATGCTTCTCATGTACAGTGTCATTTCAGGTAGTTAGGATCTCTGCTGAACCTCCAGGGTGAGAAATAGAGATAAAATGATAAAACTAACCCCAATTTTGTCGGAGAACCTTCAGGACAGGGATATAGGCCTTGTAAAATTTGAGGTTCAGAAGAAAGGAAAGGACATAATGGGAGAGACCTCTTAATACAGCCTCACATATTACAGAGAGGCACCAACATAACTAATCCTGTGAAGACCTAACACAGGATCTTCTAGGAGAGACCTTTCTAATTCCTTTGACTCTCTGTCTAATTTTCTGAGAAACTTTCTTATTTTCTAAGTATAACTCAACATAATAAAGGGAACCACTTGATGAGGATTAATTTGAAATCATTATTTCTAAATCTCTCAAGACCCTGAGGGAATGAGACTCAAACCTGGAGAGCTTTGACTTGGAGAGAGTTGAAAAGAAATGGCCTCTATGTATGGAGGCCCCTTACACAGCTCTTGTAGCGACAGCAAGCAGGTAGGCTCCTTTTGTTTTGGATAGAAGTGGGGATCTATATGATAAAGGTGGGCAATCATTAAAGAAAATGTCACAATTTTCAAAGGGACACGCCTGGCCACAGTGGCAAAACTAATTTCCTTCTTCCCCCGACTCCACAATAGCTTACCACCCAAGGAGTGCACTTACATGGGGTGTCCCTTGCCCAAGCCAGGGGACAGCCTAACAGCATCAATATCAAATCAGAGCTGTCATCCAGGAGCCTCCAAGGAAACACAGACACACCATACTGGAGAAAAGAGAGGACAAGGGGCAGGGGAACAGGCAAGTCTCAGTCAGTGAGAACTAAGATCCTCTTTCAGCCACCTCCTAAATAATACCAACCAAGGAATGTGATTCTCTGTTCCTGGATTGGGTAATCTAATTGTTGAGAACCAATCAGCATCACAGATATAGTGCATCATCAGTTGCTGGTCAGAGATTTAGTATCAAGAGCCTCTTCTGAAACTTTGACTTCCTTCATTGGAAGGATTATTTTAATTTAGTATTTGAAAAATTTGATCCAATTGTATGTGAAACATTTTATTCGGCCCCTACTGTGAGCCAGGTCTGGGCTGACCAGTGCTGTACACAAAAGTTTGTATCTTTTAGGAATATTCATGTCTCTCCAGTAAAGATAGAGTTATTAAATGTATGTGTGAGTGTTTTTAGGACCTGAGGGAGAGGAGGGAAGATTATTGCAAATGAGGAAACCTTTGATCTGGACCTTATTGTACCATCTAGTAGGGTAGATGTGGGGAAATTACTTAACCTTAACCTTAAAATCTAGGCACAGCAGTCTTTCTGGTACTTCGATATTGGAAAGTGGTGTGATTCTCTGGACAGCTCAAGCAAGGAGCAGCATCTCCTGGTAACTGATGATATGACAAAAGTATAGCTTTTGATTGGAGAGTATAATCTGTACTACCTCTTTACGGGTAGGAAATTTTCTCATAAACTAAAGGAAATTGGAATTTACTCACAACTGAACCTGAGTAAAAAGGGTTTTCAAGTTTGTCTCCTGATGCTGCCATTGAGTTGGAGCCACCTCCAGATTAGCATAGAAAAAGGTGCTTAGAGAACATGAAATGTATGAGATGAAGGGTCTTAAAAGTTCCTTTGTATAGCACTTACTCTAACAAAGTGATAAGGCCAACTGTCAAATTCAAAGTATACAGAGCTGAAAGATCAATTAAGGACTCAAAGTAACCTCAAACATAACAACTCTGCTTAGAATAACTTTAATATTTTATGTGAAAAATATGCTCAATCCATACTCCTGGATCTCAATCTGATTTCCTCATTTTATTGGGGATTTTTCTCTTCATTATGTACCTTCTCTTTCCTTATCTTAAGGAGAGATATCAGAAGCTGCTGCTAATGAATACATTACAGAGTGTCCAGGAAAAAGAACATAATTGAAATACTATGTGTTACATCCTTTCATGTAAACATGTAGTTTTAAACATATATTTCTACTTTTAGATAATTATTATATATTAAAATAAATGTAATATTTCAGATTCAGAATGGACTTTAAAGGACAACTATCTATTTAAAGTTATGTATTAACTCACAGTCTACCAGACTCTGATCAGCAGTTCTTCTTTATGACTAGTGACAGAACAAACCATGTTGTAGTAAAAATGACTACTATTTACCGAGCAAATTTCAGGCATTTTACTTGGCACACAGAATTATACAAGGGCTTTTTATACACCATATTTATATTTAATTCTCACATCATCTCAGTGATATGAGTACCCTTTGCATCCCTACAGATGCAAAGAATAAAATGATGGGTGTATGTTATACAACTTTGGCAAGGACACAAGGCAAGTAGTTAATGCACTCCAGCCTGAGTTTTATGTGAGTCCAAACTCCAGAAGCCCAGCCATTACATCACACCACCTCCCATTCAATTTCTGAATAGTGTCCATTATGTTAAAACTATTCTTATACTTTAATTCGTGGTTATCCACAACAATGCAACTACTCCTTTCAATGAATGACAGCATCTTATATAAATTACTGTGTAGTAATTCTAGTTCCTTCAAAAGTTCTTTCATCACCATTGTTACTTTTCTCAGGAAATGACAATATTTGCATTTATCTTATGTAATGACACCCCCAGCTCCCACCCAAATATCCTTTCTATCAAAGACCTTAGTGGCCTCCAAATTCCTAAATCCAATCTATTGTTTTCAGTCATTTTTTCAGATTTCTCAGCATAATTTATTGCAAACTTAAACATGTCAGAATAGGATACATTTTTACCTCATATACCTTGGAAAAATGTATTTCTATTAATGTGGAATCTTCAAAATATCTTGTAGAAGTTGGGTAGAAGTCATATTGTCCCTGGATTTCAGAAAAAAACTATGCTCCTAGACCTCAGTGATAATTCCAAACTATTAGAAGTTGAATAATTGTGGTCAGAAGAATGCCATTTTTAATTTAAAAATGAAAACCATAATTTACTCAAAATTGGCTAGTCATAACAGTGATAATCTGAGAGGGAGCTAAGCTTAAGTTCTCCTTAGATTACAGGATAAAAGCAATGGCAAAGAAAAGTAATTCTATATGAAGAACATATTAAAATATTGAACATACTGAAATATCAAAAACAACACTATCAAAACTTATCCATATAATTTTGACAATTTACAAATCATACACATTTAGTTTTGAAAAAAATAGGCCAGCAACTATGACCTAAATTCTATAGTTGTATACATTTTTGAATAACAACATGTGCTGCTTTAAATATAACATATTTCAACCTTTCTTCAATATTAATTCAATGTTAGGAAAGTTCAGGTGAAACAAATAGCAAACCAACAATCCTGCAGGTGTGTAAGGGAAATTCTTCACCTAATTTTAATGAGTCTTAGTCAACTCCTGCTGTGTATCAAGTAAGAAGTGTCAAGTAAGACCTTGTTTCCTGAGAAAAAGAGAGTTAAATTGGTTTCTAAAAGAGGGCTTACTAGTACAGAAATTCTACTCTCTCTGCTCTTGATACATGACGTCATAGGTGTGTTTTCATTGGAAACAAATAAAAACACTGTTGGGAACAAGTGACATCAAAAGCACAAACTTTTATTGAACAATAGGCAGACTGAAATTTGTAGCATTACAGAATGTCTTGAGTCCTACCAATTGTCATAGAATGGGACTCAATTGTAGTTAAGTCTGAGAAGTTGCAATACATCTGGGTAGATGGGCTCTTAGTTATCAGCAATCCACAGTTAGCACAGAATGTCCATCACTTGTCCAAAGTAGTGTCAGAATATTCTCTGTTATTCTCAGATAGCTATGACCATAAATTTGAAACTTTAAGTGAGAAACAGGTGAGGGGGCCCTTTATCTATGAAAAAAACATTAATAACAAGAAGTAGATAAACAGGGCCAATTTCTACTATCTTGAAAGATATGTATCCTTAACAGAAGTCTGTGCCATTTATAGGTTATATTAGCACTTAGAAGCCTTGATAAGACCCTTTCCAGTGAGATTCAGCAATGTCTTCCATTGAGTCTTCCATCCAAGACTTCTGATGAAAGCAGTCTTTATATTGTGGTGTTATCTCAGTGTTTCGTAACACTTTAGCACAGCACTCTTTTTTAGAACCAGAATGTTTACCGTTGAGTAGTCACAGGGAGAACAACTAGAATTCTCACAGGTCTGCCATTAATATTGTATGTAAGAAGAGTTCTAGTTTCCTTTCTCTTTGGTCTAGACCATGCTTTAACTGTGCTATGGCAAAGTATTTAATTCACATACAGTACAAATATTGACCAGTCTACTTTTCAAAATTCTGCTTTGTTGTTGCACTAGTCATCAGCCCAGCGATTCTAGTTTGTGCCTGGAATGTTATCTGTTTTATTCAAATTAATAAGAAAAGATTTTAGCCATTTTATTAATAGTTCAGTAGTCTATCTCCTTATAGATAAGCAATTTTCCACCCTGAAAAAAGTAAACTTATCAGTAATTATTCTCCCCACAGGACAGAAAAAGATACTTTCTTTGCTTTGTAATCTCTTCCTACCTGATGTGCATCTTGCAAAGCAACTGTCTCAATATCATGAAGCAACTTTGAGAATATTAGAGCATACAACCCTCACTATTGCTAGCATCCATATTTTGGTAATATGTTCATTCCATAGGTTACACAAGGAACAAAACTTGGTGCAATTCACCTCTGCCTAGAGATACTAAAAGATGATTTGAGTGCAATGACAAACTCTCAGTTTTCAGAATTCTGAATTTAGTACCTCAGCTTAAAGAAAGAGTTTTCAGATGAATCATGTCAGTTATTAAAATAAGATTCAAGGCAAGGGTGTCTGGGTGGCTCAGTTGGTTAAGCACCTGACTTGATTTCAGCTCAGGTCATGATCTCATGGTTCATGGGTTCGAAACCACACATCAGTTCTGCACTGACAGTGCAGAGCCTGCTTGGAATTCTCTCCCTCCCTCCATCTCTGCCCCTCCCCCACTTCCTCTCTCTCTCTCTCTCTCTCTCTCTCTCTCTCAAATAAATAAATAAACTTTAAAAAATAATTAATCAAAAAATAAAATCCAAGAGAACATTTAATTCTTTTAATCTATACTAATCAGAGAAAAAATGTTTTCGAATAACCACAGCAGAAGAGAACATAAGAATACTTAGAAAATTTAAGGGTGTGCAGAAGTGAGGAGTCCTTATTCCTTTTACAATTTCTAAGCTATGAAATGCTGGGGTCTGCCCTGAGAGGAGGCCAGCTCCTACTTCAGGGCTTCCGGCTGGTCCAGGGTTTCACCTGAGTGAGGGTTGGTCTAGGCACCAGAGATGACGTGAAGTCAATCTCTTGGAGTCAGCCTCGTTTCAGGACTGGTCCAGGGCTCCCTGTGTAAGGGCTGAGACAGAAAACATAAAGACAAGACAAAGACAAGACAAAAGACACGGAGACAGCCTCTTATTTGGACTGCTCAAAGTTTATTTTTTCTTTAGGGTTTTTATGCATTTTTTCTAAATACGACAAGCACACATCCTGCAAAGATTGGCAGGATGAAACACTCTAATTTCTCAAGGTTCTTAGTAAAATAAAAGAAACTGATTAAAACAAACTTTACTTCAAAGAACCATAGTTTCTCAAGGTTACATAGATTGTTTAAACAATTAGTGTATGAAGGTAAAAAACAGCATACCTGCAGTCAAAAAATAACTAATGGATACATTCTGATGAATATTATGGGTTGGAAGGATAAGAACAAGGTATACAGATATCAATTAAAGGCTCTAACTATGATTAGAGGATTGTGTGAAAAAAGTGTTTTTCTCTAAAGTTACTCTCTAAGATTATTTATTATCTACTGAACATTAATAATATCTTAACCAAAAACTACAGCAATTACCACATTCTTGAGGTTTGGGCTGCACTCAGGTTTAGTAGAACAGTTAGAGATTTATTTTATTCTTGAATTATTTCTATATTACCTGAGGCAAACTAAAGCCTCCTAAATGATTTTCTTATTATTTTCATGATGGTCGATATCATATCTCTCTGTATTCTAAACCTATTAAGAGGAATAAAGCCAGCAGCATCAATTGGCTAGCAGAGGGGATGCCATAAGACCCTCTTTTACTTCACCCTGCAGCTGCTGCTGACAGGGACTTTTCTTCAATATTATCATCACCCTGAGTGGATGGATTCTTACAGACCTGATGTTCTTATCGTAGGCCTGGCACAAATTTATCTCCTGTTGGCCCTTTTGTGGCTGGGCCTGTCTTAGGTCATCCGCCCTCTGAGGGATCTTACCCATCATTGGCTAACCAGCCATCCTCTTAGGGCCAAACAAAGTGAGGAGATCAAAAGCCATAACTTTAATGGCCTCAGGCCTAATACTTGCCTTAGGACAACTCCGCCCACCAGCGGGGGTCCAGGCTCCGAGCCACCTGGGCCTTGGGCCTTACTTCTTCACCTTGGCCATCACTACCAGAGCTATGGCCTCTTGGTCCCCGGCAATGAAAATCACAAAAGCATTAACAAGGATCTGTCTTATAGGCAATTGGTTCTGCCGATGTAAGCAAAATGCATAGCTGTTGGTTTATTTTCCTTTCAGAACATCAGTTGAACACTAAATTATTTTAGCCATAAACATTTCTTTTAGTACTATTGTTGGTATTCATTGTAATATCATTAATCTTAACCATGGTCTTTTTACCTGTAGTATTGTAGCCATGTTACTTCAGAACATCAAAAACAAACCCCTTCTTGAACTCCTAATGTCAAATATCTTGGTGACCTTGTAATCTTTGGACAGAGATACATTGAGGTCCACTAGAAGGCAGGTTGCTGCAATTGAGTCCATCAGGTGCCTACTAGTGGTCTCTGCCCAGACGCAACAGACAGTAAACATCAGCTTTCCATATACCCTGGTCAGAAAGATGAAAAATATCCTTGGTAGGCATGCCAATACCCCTAACTGCATCTAATTATCCTCAGACCCACCAAAAAATGATCTCTTAAGTTTGATGGTGGGGTAGTAACAAAATGATCTCTAGCTTAGAAGCTTTATGCAAAAACAAACTTTTTCTATAAGTACCTCAAGAAGTATCTCTGGGTCCTGGCTGCTATGGAAAATTTGAAGTGGAGAGTTGTCTCTTAGTATCACCTTCAATTCATTTTCCCATCTCAAACATGGAGTGTTGGAGATCATATATTTTGTTAAAGTTATGTTATAAAACTGCCCAAAAGCAATGAGGTCACAATGTTCTGATCTTCAAAATGGCACATGTGGCAAATATGAACAGAAACATCTATTAACTTGAAATGCAATTTTGTTACCATAAATCATTATAGTACCATTAATCATTACAGTACCATTCCCCAAACAGGTGTCATGACCCAGCCTAATGGCACAAAAAGCCTCCCATATAGATATCTTACAACTATCACCATTTTCTAGAACGTGCAGAATTTGACTAAGATAACCATAGTGGCCATTAGCTGGCAACAGGTCAATTGCCCCACCTGGTAAAAACTGAACTTATGCCACATCCAGCCATCCAGACTCTAGCACCAGGTACTGAAGATCTTGAAAAATGCTTCATGGGAATTGATGATGATGCTTACCTGTTCTGAAAATAGCTTCTAGAACTGACAAAACACCAATTTACATACAAGACACTCAAAATACACCAAGCAATATAAATGAAAAAGAAAACATACTAGACATACTCTAGAAAAAACACACAATATCTAAGGCAAAGAATGTCTTAAAGCATCCATAGGTTGGGGGAATGGAGTGCAGATTATCTTCAAAGAGAAAAAATTAGATTAACTGCTGACTCTTCTTCAGCAATAATGGAAACCAAAAGTTAGTACAGTGATGTTCTCATTGTGCTCAATAAAACTAACGGCCCACCTGGAATTTTATGTCCCATGACTCTATGTTTAAAGAATGAGGAAAAGAGAAAAATAATAGGAAACATTTTCAGAAGAACAAAAATCAAGATCATTTGTCTCCAATATATTTTAATGAAGGAAATTATAAATTATATACTTCTGGCAGAAAGAAAGTAACCCCAGACAGAAAGTCTGGGATAAAGTTAGAAATGAAGAACAAAGACACTGGTAAATATGTGGGCCATGCTAAAATATATAAACTTATAAAATAATACTAAGATTATCTTATGGAATTTTAAAGTAATATATAATTAAATACCCAAAACAATAATATATAAATTGAGAGAGGGTCTAAGGTGTTAAATCACTCCAAGAACCTTATATTCTTCTTCTTTTTTAAAATAGAAATAATTCTCAAAAAATAGAAATAATTCTCATATCATACCAGCTATAGTTCCCAGAGCATAGAATAAATTATTTTATTTATTTTATGAAAAGTACTAACTCCAAATCACACTTAACAATGTAGGCTTAGGGGCGCCTGGGAGGCTCGGTTGGTTGAATGTTCAACTTTGGCTCAGGTCGTGATCACATAGTTCGTGGGTTCAAGCCCCACCTTGGGCTCTGTGGTGAGAGCTCAGATCCCGGAGCCTGCTTCAGATTCTATGTCTCCCGCTCTCTCTGCCCCACCCCTGCTCTCTCTCTCTCTCTCAAAAATAAATAAACATTAAACAAGTTTTTATAAAAATCCTCAACAAAATATTGCCAACTGGATTCAACAATACATTAAAAGAATTAGTCACTATACCCATGTGTGATTTATACCTGGATATAGAATTGGTTCAATACTCGCAAAAAAATCAATGTCATACATCACATCAATAAAAGAAAGGACGTGAACCACATGATCCTCTCAATAGATGCGGAGAAAGCATTGGACAAAATACAGCATACTTTCTTGATAAAAACCCTTAGGAAAGTAGGGATAGAAGGATCATACCTCGAGATCATAAAAGCCATATATGAAAGACTCAATGCTAATATCACTCTCAATGAGGAAAACTGAGAGTTTTCCTGCTAAAGTCAGGAGCAAATCAGGGATATCCACTCTCACCACTGTTATTCAAGTATAGGAAGTCTTAGCCTCAACCATCAGACAACACAAAGAAATAAAAGGCATACAGATAGGCCAGGAGGAGGTCAAACTTTCATTCTTCACAGATGACACGATTACTATATAGAAAATCCAAAAGATTCCACCAAAAAACTGCTAGAACTGATACATGAATTCAGCAAAGTGGCAGAATATAAAATCAATGCTCAGAAATCAGTTACATTCCTATACACCAATAATGAAACAACAGAAAGAGAAATAAAGGAATCGATCCTATGTACAATTGCACCTAAAACCACAAAATACCTAGGAATAAATCTAACCGAAGAGGTGAAAAATCTATACACTGAAAACTATAGAAGGCGTATGAAAGAAATTGAAGTAGACATAAAAAAATGGAAAAATATTCCATGCTCCTGGATAAGAAGAACAAATATTGTTAAAATGTCAATACTATCCAAGGCAATCTACATATTCAATGCAATACCTGTCAATAAATACCAGCATTCTTCACAGAGCTAGAACAAACAGTCCTAAAATTTGTATGGAATCAGAAAAGACCCTGAATAGCCAAAGCAATACTGAAAAAGAAAACTGAAACTGGAGGCATCACAATCCTGAACTTCAAGATGCATTACAAAGTTGTAATCATCAAGGCAGTATGGTACTGGTGCAAAAACAGACACTCAGATCAATGTAACAGAATAGAGAACCCAGAAATGAACCCACAAATGTATGGCCAACAAATCTTTCACAAAGCAGGAAAGAACACCCAATGGAATAAAGACAGTCTCTCCAGCAAATGTTGCTGGGAAAACTGGACAGCGACATGCAGAATAATGAACCTGGACCACTTTCTTACACCATATACAAAAATAAACTCAACATGGATGAAAGACCAAAATGTAAGACAGGAAGCCATCAAAATCCTCGAGGAGAAAGCAGGCAAGAACCTCTTTGTCCTTGGCCATAGCAACTTCTTACTCAACACGTCTCCAGAGGCAAGGGATATGAAAGCAAAAATGAACTATGGGGACCTCATCAAAATAAAAAGTTTCTGCACAGTGAAAGAAACAATCAGTAAAACTAAAAGTCACCCAACGGAATGGGAGAAGATATTTGCAAATGACATATCAGACAAAGGGTTAGTATCCAAAATCTATAAAGAACTTATCAAACTCAACACCCAAAATGCAAACAATCCAGTGAAGAAATGGGCCAAAGACATGAACAGACACTTCTCCAAAGAAGACATCCAGTTGGCCAACAGACACATGAAATGATGCTCAATGTCACTCATCATCAGGGAAACACAAATCAAAACCACAATGAGATACCTCCTCATGCCTGTCAGAATGGCAAACATTAATAACTCGGGCAATAACAAATGCTGGCAAGGATGTGGAGAAAGAGGATCTCTTTTGCACTGCTAGTGGGAATGCAAACTGGGGCAGCCACTCTGGAAAACAGTATGGAGGTTCTTCAAAAAATTAAAAATAGAACTAAGCTACCACTCAGCAATTACACTACTAGGTATTTATCCAAGGGATACAGATATGCTGTTTCGAAGTGACACATGCACCCCAATGTTTATAGCTGCACTATCAACAATAGCCAAAGTCTAGAAAGAGCACAAATATCCATCAACGGATGAATGGATAAGGAAGATGTGATATATATATAGAATGGAGTATTACTCCTCAGTCAAAAGGAACGAAACCTTGCCATTTGCAACTACATGGATAGAACTAGAGGGTATCATGCTAAACGAAATTCGTCAGTCAGAGAAAGACAAATATCATACGATTTCACTCATCTGAGGAATTTAAGATACAAAGCAGATGAACATAAGGAAAGAAAAGCAAAAATAATATAAAAACAGAGAGCGGGACAAAAACATAAGAGACTCTTAAATATGGAGAACAAACAGATGGTTACCAGAGGGTTTGTGGGGAGGGGGATGGGTAAATGGGTAAGGAGCATTAAGTAATCTACTCTTGAAATCATTGTTGTACAATTTGCTAAACAACTTGGATGTAAATTTTTAAAAAATGAATATAAATAAATAAATAAAATAAAATAAAATAAAATAAAATAAAATAAAATAAAATAAAATAAAATAAAATAAAATAAAATAAAGTGGTCAGACACACAGAGATCATGTCTGAAGAGTCTGAGAGTTTGGTGCAAAAATCCTCCCATTCTTAAAGGGATTTAATTGGTCTAGGGCTCCTGCAGACCTCCTCTGCTTCTGCTTGTTATCCGTTTTGGGATGTCAGCTGATGCTGGTCCCAGTGACATCTCACTGCCACAGTGCCTTTAACTGCTTGTGTCATTGCTTCGACACAGGCTCCTGCTGGACATGAGAGACCCCAATTTACTCTCTATCACCCTTCTTTTGCACACACGGTATCACAGGTGTGTTAAATGTTGACTACCAATTAACTTTGCCAAACCGTTTGATCTCACTACAATGTCCTCCGGTATGTCCCCTCACTCTATAAAATCTGTAGACCAAGGTCCAGACTTCAGGAAGACTAGCTGTGTAGCTGCCTGTATCACGATCTGCCCAATCCTCCCTGTTACTTATCCTGAATAAGTCTATGTAACCTGGATGAGTTGCCTGCTTTGTTTTTCAATCAAAGAATCTTCACAGTCTTCAGGGTACTTCACAGTCCCTCCGCCCACTATGAGTCCTGAAATTGGGAATTTGTGTTTTGTCTCTTTTCACTGTCAGTTTTTCTAAAAGTTTGTCAATTACATCATTTGTTTCAAAGAACAAGCTTCATGTGTCATTGATTTTTTTTCCATTGTCTTCTTTTCCCAATTTTATTCATTTCTGCTTTTACAGGAACTATTTCTTTTCTTCAGCGTCCTTTATGCTATTTTGTTGCTACCTTTTGTACATACTGAGGTGAGAACATAGATTGTTGATACTGATTTTTTTCTCTTTTTTTAACTTAAATTCAAGTTACTTAACATAGAGTTTAGTATTGGTTCCAGAAGTAGAATTCATTGATTTATCACTTACATATAACACCTAGTGTTCGTCTCAACAAGTGCCCTCCCTAATGCTCATTACTTATTTAGTCCATACCCCCAAACACCTCCCTCCATCAACCCTCAGTTTGTGCTCTATATTAAGAGTTTCTTAATGGTTCACCTCCCTCTCTGTTTTTATCTTTTCAATTTTCCTTCCCTTCTCCTACATTCATCTGTTTTGTTCTTAAATTCCACATGAGTAAAATCATATGATATTTGTATTTATCTGACTGACTTATTTTCCTAGGTATAATACACTCAAGGTACATCCACGTTGTTAAAAATGGCACAATTTCATTAATTTTTATTGCTGAGTAATATTCCATTATATATGTATATAAATCACATTTTCTTGATCCAATCATCAGTCGATGGACATTTGGGCTCTTTCAACAATTTGGTTGTTGTTCTAGTGTTCTATCACTGTTCATAGTGATAGGGAAACAAAGGCAACAGAGTAGCTTAATTAAATGTCCTTACAGTTTGCTGTCCATGATAGACACGTGAAACATGTAGAGTATGACGTTGCAAGAAACTCATGCCGTCCTACTTCCTTGATATTTTTTCTTTAACTAAAAGTAACCTTATCTTAACAGAAGCTAGTCCCTCAGGTCCTAAAGCCTTGCTTCCAAATTCCTTAGAGACTTGCTCTATACTTAACCCCTGGTAACCTGAAAGCATATGAGTCACTCCTCACAACCCCAGTGCAGGTCTTTCTGCTTACAGGTCCTGTCCCCATGCTTTAATAAAATCACCTTTTTGCACCAAAGACATCTCAAGAATTCTTTCTTAGCCATTTGCTCAAGAACCTAATCATTTTGGTGCCCTCACATGGGGCTATCAGTCTGGACTCTGAGTCTTGGTGTCCTCTTGATGAGTACTGTCCCTTTTCCTTCCTTCCCTCTCATTTCAGGGGCTTTTCAAGGAATGTGGTCTTATTAGAACACTTTAATGTCAATTGCTCAGTCCAAAATCCTCTAAACCCCGGCTACTCTCCAGAGTGGAAAAGGCCTGCCTTTTGGCTGGAAATTAGTACCCTGGTCAGAATGATAATAAGACTCAAAAACTTGATCCCACCTCCTTACTCCTGTCTTTATACAAAGTTGTGTTTCTTGGGCATGAGACATCCACCTAAGTAACAAGCACAGTTGCCTTTTTTAAGACTCCTGTGTGAGGTTTCCTTCTTTTTGGTCTAACGTGATCTCATCCACATCTCTTGTCTAGCCACTTCTGCCCACGAGACCTCCACTGGGAGCCAGCTGAAACCAGTATGCGAATAAGATAAAACCCAACCAGGGATCATTTCCTAGGGAAGTTGGCTATAAAGACTATATGTGTTGGAATGTCGGTTAAATCATGATAGATTTCTATGTTTACTCTTTTCTATCAATGTCCTCTACTAACTACTTAAATAACAGAATTGGGTAATAACCTCTTGTAAAACATTTTTAGTGTTTTCCATGGGTTAAAAATGGCACATCCTTCAAGGAAACTAAGGTATGACCCTCACAGCATGCTCCTCAAGACAAAGCAGACTACAGCAAATCCTTTTATGGCATGGCCTTCACAGCACAGCTTTCGAGGCATGGCACGGTATTTCCATCCATATGCCAGACACACATTTGTAGCCTAGAATGCAATGGGGCAGTGAAGGGACGCTAGCATCCCTTCTCTAGGGGCCCCTAGCAGCTGCTCAGTGATCATAGCGAGTTTGTTCAAGGGATGCTTCCAGTTGCTTTGACACCAGAAACCTCTGACATATTCTGCATGGGATGTCACCCAGGAGATGGGGGGTGGGAGTGAGGGAGATTTTTGGTAATGGACCTTCTCTACTTTTCTAAAAACATGAGATCTTCTTCTTCAGTCCCCGACTCTCCCTGGGGATGCCTTCTAACCCACTGGAATCAATCTGGATTGCAAAATTTAGGAAAGGACTAATATTCTGTAACTCTGCATGGCCTTAATAGGACCTGTCAATTCGATCTCTTCTGCAAGAAACAGGGCAAATCGACTGAGGTACCCTATTTCCAGCCTAAGTCATGATCTGGAATGGAGGACCTCTTGCAGAATGTGTTTGGCCACTAACCAGGTTGATAAATCAGTCTGATTGTCTAAACATGCTGCCTCCTCCAATAAAGTCAGATTGCTGCAGGAAATACAGGCCATCCCTAATGAAGGGGACACTGACTCTCTCACTGTTCCTTCTTCCTAATAGACTCAGATTACTCTAGCTACATGGGGGCTTCTCCCTCATATGTTTCCTGGGTTAATGGCTATGATAATTGGAGACAATTATCTCTGGTTAGTCTATCTTGGGAAAGAGACTTTAAGGAATATTCCCAAGCAGTTGTCAAAGTTCTTTTTGTTTTGGCAAAATTCTCTGTCTTCTCCAGCCCAACATGGACTGCCAAATTTCACTTGTTGGTGGAAAAAAAAAACCTGTATCTGTTCATCTGTCTTGCCTGACTGGCTTTAAGATTGGGAGACCTCTTTCTCTATTCTCTGGGCTTTTATCCATCTTATGCCTTCCTGGCTGCACCTTACCTCTTTTGCCTTCCGTTCCCCCTCCTCCTGTTTCTGCACCACCTTGGGTGTGTCCTGCATCTTCCATGCCTTTGACACCATCAGCTCCTCATCCTCCTTTCCCTCGCTGTGAAGGAGCAAAGAGCACCCCCTTGGACTTACACCACCTACTTCAGATTTCCCCACCCATGTTCCAGGTAAAAATTGACAATTGTGAACAAATTGATTGGCTTTTTAAGTGGACCCACGTGGAACATATCTGGGATTGAACTAATTTAGGCTTGTTGGGTTAATTAAGATAGACATGTCTTTAGAATTATCAGAATTAATATAAAACTTTTTCTACATAGGTTACTGAAGCTCATAAAAACTCCTGTTTTCTCTGTTGCAATTGTTAACAAAAAGATGACTTAAAATGATATTTAATACTGTCTCAAAACTTTTCATGGGTAATTGTTAAAATAGTCTTCGAAGTCTTTGGTAACCTGACACTTTAAAGTTTTCTTTGGAGGATAAATTAAAATTAAATTTATTGGACATCTAGGTCTTTTCCTAATGGGATAAAATGTGAAAACATTCATTATTAAATGTAGCCTTGTGTTTTTGACTTATTGGAGAGAAACTAAGGACATTTGGGTCTGTCGGAAAACCTGCATTGTGCTTAGTTGATTCATAAATTTAGCAGCCAAAGAATTCTGGTGTAACAGTTAAAAATTGCTTACTACTTGGTTTCACTGAAGACTAAGGTTTCTAAGAGTTAAAATTCTGCTAAATGTAATTAAGACTGATGAAAATAAGGAAAGTAACTCTCTATGCAGAAAAGTAGGAGATATGTAAAAAAGTATAAGGAATAGGAATACATTTTTGTTGAAGATAAAAAAAAACTATGATAATAATTTTGTGTAACAGACACTGGTTGTTTGGAGAGAAATAGCTTGAGACAAAATCTGAATTCAAAAACATTGTAGAAGGTTTGTAAAAGGAAATCTCTGGGAAGAAATCTTATATGTGGTCAAAACTAAAGTTGAAATGAATGGCTTTTAAAGGTACACTGGTATAAAATTAAAATTCTGCTTTTCTCCGTGTTAAGAGATCAAGTTTTCTTGGATTGCTGGTCTGCTCTTGATTTGAAAAGAAAAATGTAAACAAAGGTCTTTTCTCTTTTGTCTGCCAGGTAATCCAAAGCTTTATGTTTTGTCTTAATCCGGACTTTGATTACTTAGTGAGAAAGTCTCTGGGTGCCTGGGTGGCTCAGTCTGTTAAGCATCTAACTTC